>VYXB01024585.1:303135-364935 GCA_013397135.1 Pachyramphus minor
GTGACCAGGAGACCACAGTATCCAGGATGAGAGAAATTATAATTTATACAATGTTTTGAAACTATCTTCAGGATTGTTTTATATCCTAGTCCTAACCAGAGGACAACATGTGATATTTTGCTTTGGATACCCCTCCTCTCAACAGATCTCCACACACAGTCTGCAGGAGTTTGCTAACAGAACTTTCCTCCCCTGCTCTCATTTCAGCAGTTTCAGCCATTTCCTGCTCTCATGTCTCCTTTAGCTATTTGTCTTCAGTGAACAGTGAGAAAAGAAGAACAAGGATGGAAAAAAAGTCCGTCAGCCTCCAGATACAGCTGTTCCATCACTTCTTTCCTCCTCTACATGGTGCTTGGCCAAAGCACTCAACTCACCCCGGGTTTGTCCCACATCTCCCTGCAGTACCTCAGCTCCAGTGACAAGGGGAGGTGTAAGGCAACAATAATATGTTGCCTGGGAGAGGAAGAAAAAAACCATCTGGCTTTGAAATGGGAGGTGAGAGAAGTGGAGAGAGAGAGCAATGGGGGTTTTGTGAGGTGATGGAAGTCTGACAAGCACATGGCGAAACCACGGTAACAAGATTGTTCCAGGACTCGATGTGAATTACAGAGCTACAGAAATGACAGAAGGTTTATTTGTTTGGGGAGTTAGAGTTTATTTTTAACTCATAATTACTTCAAATTATTCTCTTTTTTCAATTGGATTTGAAATTTAATTTACATTTGTAATACCTAAACAAACACTCCTGAACACTGAATTCTTCATTTCTCTCCAGTGAAAAAAATTGCATCACATTCAAGTGTTGTCATTTTACACAGTTCATCTTTTCACTAGCTCATTAATAACTGATATATCAAACTACACAGAACATGGTGGTTTTCACCAGGAACCTCTATATTCAAGAGTAGGGAGGGAAGTTTAACTCACCCAATGTTTTGCCTGTCTGAAAGTGGAATATGTAGTCCAAACTAGTCATCAAGGCTCCCTTGAGAGACTCGATCACCAAGAAACACTTCCACAAGGTGAGACATCTCATCCTGGATAAACTGATTTGTCCCTTGTTTTCTGTCACTTAAGCAGCTCCTGGCACGTAAGTGCAATTCACCTCTAATGTATTAGGGCTACTTCATTTCTTGAAAGCCTCCTTCAAGGGGTTTCATAAAAAGCTTGTTGAAATTCCAAATTAGTTATAATAACCACCTTCATGTGCATACAGTTCAGTTCAAACACTTAGAAGCCAGAGACGTGTGATTTTCTTTTATGGCAGTCTTATTTCTTCAGCTTTGTCATTTTATACCAATCAAGGAGTTCTGTAAACAAAATAAATCTTCATTTATAATTCAAATTTTCTTTTCATACTGAAGCAAATCTGAAACTTATAATTTCTAACACTTTTTTTAAAAGGTGCTTATACTTTCTCCATCAAACTCCTCAGCTGGGGTTGATTAATTTAATGAGGGATTATGTCTATTTTGACAGCATTTTCTTTAAATTCCTTCAGCATGTCATCCAGTCTTGATACCTTGTCACCCTCCAGCACCTCTCCAGAACTTTAACCACTGCTGCTACTTCCTTTTATTGACTCCAAAAGTTATTTTAGGATACGTATTTTTCCATCATGCTTAGTGAGAAAGACAGTCTGAAAGAAATGTAATTATTTCTTGACAACGCTACCATGTTTAAGCACATTAATTTATGATAGTGAGTATTACAGTGGAGTGCAGGTTGAGGAGGAGGAAAGGAAGTGTGAATCCAGATGCATTCCTCTTGAGTATGGGGGTACACTGGAATTTCATGGCCAGCAGGTCGAGGGAGGTGATCCTTCACCTCTCCGCAGCCCCAGTGAGGCCACATGTGGAGTGCCCTGTCTAGTTCTGGGCTCAGTACAAGAAAGGCAAGTAGCTACTGGAGAGTGTTCAGCAGAGGACAGCAAAGATGATCAAGGGACTGAAGCATCTCCCAATCATTTTATGATTGGGTCAAAACCAATTCAAGTATGTGTGAAGAGGTAGGGTTCAAGTAGCCCACATGGCAGCCTCATGGGGCAGCCTCATAACCACTGTCAGTCAAAAGGGCAGCCTGGGAACCTGCCACCGCTTCCCCCTGGTACCTCTAGCCCTGCCTCTGAGTGGTTACATCATCCCTTTCTCCAGCCTGGAGGCACAGATTGGGCAATGAGTCAGAAGTCCCATCTGGAAGGACAGGACACAGGGGCTAAAGCTCATAAAGAAGGAACACATGGTCTACATCCCTCTCTCTCTCCTGGGACCTGCCTCCACCATGTGAAACTGGACTTCCATAGGATTCTTTGGTGGTAGGTATTTTTTTCCTTATTCTTCTCTTATTTTTTTTTCCTTTCTCTTTCTTTACTTCCATGTCTTCTCTTAATATTTTTCTTTCTTTAATCTTTTAACCTCTTTTAATCTCTTTTAATCTCTTTTCTCACTTAATATGTTGGGTAACTTAAAAACCAGTGGGTTGGATTTTGCTAAATTGTGTGGATTATCATGTCCTAAGTTGATGCTTTGTGGAATGCTTTGTTTTGGTTGTATGTTACTTTTGCCAAGATCCTTATTTTCTCCCATATTTCATCATTAAAGGTGTCTCCTGAGAAAATGTGTGCAGAGCTCTCTCTTTACACAATCTCAAGGTATTAAAGAACCAAAGGCTCTGCAAAAGTTCAGTGGGTGAATTTTTGGAGCCTTGTATATTTTTAAAAGTAAAAAGCTTGTGGAACCGGGAACCGGGGTCTTACATGAGGGAAGGCTGAGAAACTTGGGCCTGTTCAGCCTCAAGGAGACAACCGAGAGAGGACCTCCTCAATGAATACAAATGTCTGAAGGTGCCAAGAGAATGGAGACAGGGGCTCTTCTTGGTGGTGCTAAGCAACAGGATATAGTGGCTCAAAAATAAAACAATTGTTTAGGGGGGCAGGCTCAGTTTAAAGTGCATGGAATAACATGCAGTCTCTGCAGCTGACCAGGACAGTGTTTGTGTGGCCTGTGATGCAGCACAGAGGCATTTTCATAGAATAATGGAATCACAGAATTGTTTCAGGTGGAAGGAACCTTAAAGATCATCTCATTCTAACCCCCCTGACGTGGACAGGGACACCTTCCACTAGACCAAGTTGCTCAAAGCATCATCCAGCCTGGCCTTGAACACTTCAAGGATGGGGCATCCACAACTTCTCTGGGAAACCTGTTCCAGTGTCTCACCACCCTCAAAGTAAAGAATTTCTTCCCAATATCTAATCTAAACCTACCATCTGCCAGTTTAAAGCCATTTCCCCATTGTCCTATCACTACATGCTCTTATCCAAAGTCCCTTTCCAGTTTTCTTGTAGGACCCCCTTAGGTAGTGGAAGGCTACTATAAGGTCTCCAGTTCAGGGTGTTTACATGTGCAAAGGTTGTAGGGACAGAGTTGAAAGGCTCTGTATAGTGCAGAGTGCCAAAACTGGATGCTCAAAACATTGCAATAGGCTGTTATTTACCAAGAGGCACAGTGTACCAGGATCTGGCAAACAAGGGCCACCTAATAGTACACCCAATGTGTTAATTTCTAGTTGAGATAAAGAAATATAAAGGAAAAAAACTATTTATTTTTACAGATATCGAAGGGGAATATGCGTTTTTTCCTTCATGTCATTGCCACACATCATGAAATTAATTCAAGACTATGTAAGTAGAATCTCCCACGTTGTCATTTATTGTCATTTTCCCTACTGTGTTCCTAATTCACACTTCCACTGTTCCTTTGTTATTCTTCATTGTATTTTTCTCTCTCATTTTATCAGTAGAACAATCTTGGATTTCAAAAGAGGGAGGAGATACACTTTAAAATAGAAATAAACAGTTCAATGGAATGAATCCAATTGAGGATTTATAAAGAACAAGACCATGTTTGCCTTTGGTATTTTCATGGATAAAAGCAAAATACTGCAAAGGGATTTCCCTCACACTTTTCTAACATGTGCTCAATTAGCCTCATTGATTTAGAGATAAATGTCCAAGAGAAACATCTCTCATTTTATTCAAGAGTTAAACTGTCAGTCTAAAATACAATCTCTCCACAGTCAGACTAAATTAAAAGATACTACAGCAATCCCAGGAACTTAAGTAGATTTGAAGCGAAAAGAAAATACAGCATAAGTTAAGTTTCATAAACCTTCATCAACTCTCAGGGTTTTTTCTGTCTCCTGCTTCTCCTTCTTTAATCCTTACAATAAAGGAGATCCTCTAACTATAGAAAGAGATTTATCACAGATGACAAAATTGTGAAAGACGATCATAATTTCTGACACTTCATTCCCATTTCTTCCTCTTAGACCTAGCATAAAATTTCCAGAGAAGTTTTGTAATGACCTAGAAGGTGCTGGTTGTGCAGCTCCAGGTAGTGTCACAATTCAGACCCACAATGTACTGATAGCTTTCCACCAAGAGTTATAACATTACTCTGGTGACTTGCTGTGATTTGCAGTCTGCCGTTGCTGTATGTATTTTTACAATAATGATTCATAAATACGCTGCTGCCTCAGCATCTGATAACTGAACCATTCCCCATAGATGCATTATGGAAAATACTTCATGTTTAAATTATTGTGAGATATTGTCCCTTCTTATCTCCCAGATACATTATCCCCACAAATACTATAAATGCTGTAGCAAAAGTTTTATCTGTTCTAATTAGCGTATATGGAGGAATGAAAACCTGCATAATTACATTTTGTTCCTCCTGAGCATTTAATTCACTATATGTCCATTGGAAAGGGAAAAAAAAAATCTGTAGCCTGGAAATTATCAGAATGGTGATCAATTAACATTTTTAAAGATTAAAAGTAGGAATGGGAAGAGCTGATTAGCCAAGGCAATTTTTAGGAGGATGCAGAACTTTGTATCTGTAGCTTGTGGATTTAAACCCAGTTTGTTAGTGGAATCTAAAATATTCATGAGAACCACAGCTTGCAGTACCAAAAAAATACCTTTTGATCAAATATCTTGACTTTACATAAAAATTACCTCTTTATCCCTGCATTACAAACACCTTTGGTTGATCAAATTATGTGCCTGAAAAACGCATGAAAACATTCAATGGATCAGAAAACCCATCTTTGCCAAATTTTTTTTTTTTTTTTAAGCACCATTGGACCTGTAATATCAGGTTCTTTCATTTTCTTTCAATTCTCTTTACATTGTTGGATTTGTGCAGTGTGGCCCACTTCATGAACTAGACCAGCTGCTTTGCTACCTCAGTCTATTCCATGTTGCCTTAGTTTTTCAGTATTCTTGTCAGACATATACATGTCTGCTGCACATGTTGTTCTTTCTAGTTCAAGTCTCCCTCCCCAGCCCCAATCACTGTTTCGCTATTTATGCTTAAGGGGTCATACTACTTTTTCTGACAATAGAATGCTGTTCAGTCTTGTGTTGACTGCTTTGCTCCCTTGTTTTCTTTTCAGTATCCTTTTTTCATGACACAAGTTAGTTATGGTCAATGCTTTAAGAATGAGGTCTAAATTATCTAAAACTCATCCAAAAACATGACAACTACCAAGTGCAACTCATTTCCTGAGTTTTCTAATCCATAGTCAAACAAAATCACAGGAGATCTCCCTGACTGGCTTGGAAGGCCCCTGAGTAATGAGCTTTTTTCACCCACTCATGCTCAGAAATGCTTGTTCATTGAAGATGAACATGGCACCCACCTACCTCAGAGCTAATTTAAGTGGGTGGTGAAAGTGTTACTTCAAAATTAGAGGCAGATACAAGCATTTATTGTTCCAATACAACATTTTCACAGCAATGTGTGATGATTTGCTAATTTTTAATACACCATTTTGTCTAAACAGCTGTTGTTCATATCATAATTTTGCATTTGATTATCCTCCACTTTAAATGGCAAATAAAAATAGGAGTCGGTAATAAATCATACTTTTCCAGTATTGCTGAATGATATGGTATAGGCTTATATTTATCACTTGTATTGCACTAATACAAAGCCACAAAGCCTGGAATCGGGGCCTTTCTGTGCTGGATGCCTGCCACATATTTAATAAATAAAAATTCAATTCCCTACCCCAGAGAGACTACTTTCTAAACATAGAGTTAGATAAAAGAGGTGGGAAAAACCAAAAGTAGACAAGGTAACAGTGAAACAATCATTTTTCATCTTGAAAATTGGAACTGTTATACTACACAACAATTTAAATCTGTTTTCCCATGTAGCAAAGGTAATCTTTTTTCTAGTTTCAATAACTATATTTTTGCCCATTAGTTAAAAATATTTATATCAATCTCATTTCATTGGATTTAATAATTTCTAAACCACTTTTACTGAAGTATAAAAAGGTGTTGAGCTTATTTGTTTAAATATGAAACATAGCAATAATCACTCTTTGGTATTATTCTAATTATCTAGATTTCCTCGTGGAGGATAACAAATGCATATTAACTCAGGAAAATTAGAAAGATGCTAATAAATGCAACATCATGGTTCCTTGCAGAATGCAAACCTGGCATCAATATGTAACCAAGCTGTTTGCAAAGAAAATTATCACATTTTAGGAGCTAGAACCTAAAGCTCTCATTGGGATGATTTCAGGAGACAGGGACTCATTATGCTTGTCACTCAGTATTCATACAATTACAATTTTGTCCCTTCAGTTGATGCTAAACTGTAGAGAAAAGAAAGTTATCAATATTAAAAAAAAAAAAAAAAAAGGCAAAGCTGTTGAATCAGGAAATTTAAAAGTGCTGGTCTAATTCATAGCTGGCAAAACACAGCAAAAATCCTCAAATTGCCATGGAATTGCAATATCTTCTCTTTGAAATGTATCTGACACTGAGTGTAAGATAAACAACTAAAAACTCTGGAAATGAGATAGAAAAATGCACATCAGTTGGTGGGAGAGTAGACTGTTTCATTTTTTTGTTTTGCTTCTTCCTGAGATCAGCTTTGCTTCCAACAAGCTGAAATGCTGAGGACAGCCCAGGGAGGAGGACACCGGTGACGTCCTGTCCCATAGAAGCTCAGTGGCTCCTTCTGCACCTGTTTTGAGACATTGCACCCAGCTCAGCACAGAGCTCCTGAAAGGTTTGCCCTATTCTCTAGAAACATGTAAGGGTCCACTATACAGCCCACAGAATCCAGTAGAAATGTTCCTGCAGGCTTCAATATTTCCTGGATCGGACCATAAGAAATAATCTAAGTAAAACTACCTTTTAAAATATGAGAGGTTAAATTATTCTATTTGTGTGTGATTCGAAAGAAGCCCTATTCCATCAAAAGTCGTCTTCTAAATTCAGCATGAATCCCTTTTTCATTTGTCATATCCACAGAGCAAGGACAACAATTCTGCTAGATTTCAAAATTAAGCCTTTGGGACCAAACACTGCTGTCTTTCTCCACGAGAAGTCCCCATGGTTTTCAGTCCATCATCATGTCCAATACCCAAGACAAGCAATTAAGAACACGAAACAGTTTAAAACTAAGGCACAAGTTATAAAACTGCAGTATACCTTTGAGATCCAGGCAAAATATTTGCTATTGTAACTTTCCTATCTTGCCAAAATATTTGTTATCTCAGAGGCAGCATTTTTCAAATTCACAGTCAATGGCATCCATAAGGTAGTCCCACTGGTGTCAAGTTGGCACCTCAATAACAAATGCAGTAATACTCTGGGAATCCAGAATAGGACTATAATAAACATGTAGTCCCAGAACACAATAAAACCAAGAAGAGCTCCAGGTGGTGCTAAGAAATATGTATTTATTTTATAAATATAAGGCCTGATCCCTTTGTCTTCTCTCAGGTTAAAAAAAAACCTCCGAGATTTTTCAAGTACTACAAAACATTTCCTAATCATAGTAATATTTTTTAATTCCAGAAATAATTTGATCTTTATTTTTCATTATCATCTTATAAATAACAGAGTTCTCAGTTTAGCAATTCTTTCTTACACTGAGGAGTTGCCTACCAAAATAATTACAGTTTTTTTCAGTCAGAGTGCTTATAGATAGATGGATTTGTTAACTTACAGTTTCTAGAGCTGGGGCACATTTTAAATGAAATTGATAAAGGAGAAAATTCCAACTAACCTAATAATGTAAGAGAAACTCTGAATCATAGAAAGGATAGCTTAGGAGGATGTAGGAGGTGAGGCAGCCCTGATTTTGCGTGCAGCATATCATCTGAGGTGTCCAAAGCAATAACTGCTATTTTTTGTTTAAAAGCTGCAGTAAAACTCTGCTTTCAGAAATGGCCCATGCAAATTTAAGGAAGTGACTTACTTGTTTATTTGCATCACTGGTTTAAGAGCAGTTTTCCCTGCAGGCTATAAAACCATACATTTGTGTCCTGCTTAAAATCCCATCACTTTCAGATGGGATTGACAGATCAGCATAGATTAAGGTGTCCTTGACTGTCAGACCAACATGGTCTTCCTCCTCTTGTGTCTCATCTGCAGGAAAAGGAAGAAATACATGCAGAAATTAAAGGCACTATGGAAATTTCCAAGGAAAAAGAGTTCTGGAGTGGCCTCTGTTGTATGCCCTCTCCATTTTGTACCAGCACCGATCAATGGTCTCATTGCCTGCTGTAATTCCCTGCAGTCATTACTTTACAGGTGAGTAATTTATGGCTTCGTAAAGGGTTCTGGGATGTTTGATTATGTCAAAGGTGTTATTGAAGTTCAGATTGTAGTTGTATCCTAAATAGGACAAGATTACCACTGGGATTTATGTCATTACTTTCACTAATTATTTACAACTTGGTGCCAATCACACTATAGATGCACTTGCAGTGAAAGAAGAGATGGCTCTGTATAGGTGAACACAAACCCTATTAGGTGATAAGCTATTCAAAACAGTGCATGGCATTGACCTCCAGTGGCAGAAGCAATGATAGGCAGGACAAGGAAATCCAACATCAAAGATATTAAACTAAGCTCACAACTGGCAGGGTTAATTTTGTGTAAATTTCTCAGTTCTTATCTGACCCAAACTCCCTATCTCATGGTAGTGTGGAGTAAGGGATGGGACAGACTATTCCAGAGCCACAGTATCAAGGGTGACTGGAGAATAACTTAAGAACTGCTCCGTAAATTTCTGCCTAGGGGAAAGTATAGCGACTGTGGGTGGAAGTCTGCTGTTTAAGAAGGGCAGAAATTCAAGCTAAAGCCTCCCAGCTAAAGTGGCAAACAAAAAGAGAATGAGACATGATTATTCCCCACAGGACTGAAGTTCTTATCCCTGCAGAGTCTTCAGTAAGAGTAGGAAAACTCATACCACACGGTAATAGTTTTCCAATGTGTCTGTAAGCGGGCTGGGTCCCTGGGGATTACAAGTGCAACCATATCCTTCGATCCAGCCCCAATGACAGAGACAGGGGAAAGCAGTAAAATTTTCTTTTTAGTGGCAGATACTACAATGATGTAAGAACTCCTTTCCCTCAGAGGGCTCACATTAGCATTTGCTCTCAGTCCTGAGAGTAAATCATGCCATTTAGTCACAGTCTACAGCAAGACTCCAACATCCCCTTTCTGAGCTCTCCCACCCTCACCTTCACCTTTCCTGTCTGATGAGAGAATCCCAACTTTGTTAAGTGAGCCACAAACTCCACTTCACTTTTTTCAGGACCTTCCTGTCTTCTACTGGGCCTACACAATTCCACTTTTATGGAGGTTTTATTTCTCTATCCATAGGAGGGACAACTAAGTATCCTGAGGGACCCTCAGCAATAGCACCATCACTGGGGACACATTCACAAAATGACTTAAGCATCATCATACCAACATTGTGGTATTTAATAGTCAGGCACAGTGCTCCAGGACTCAGCAGAGTTTAAGAAATATCTTAATCTTCCCTTTCATTATTTAGCTAATAATCATTTGATATTTGGTAGCTCGTGATTTGCTGAAAACAAATCCCTTCAGTGTGGAGGGGAGAGGAATTCTACTGTTTATTCTGCATATTGCTTAGCCCCTACATTCAATTGTGAGAACAGGTTTTGAGGGATTAGTTATTGGATTTGGAAGAATTATTAGTTTCCACTTTCTGACTGAAGAAAAGGAAAATCTGCCAGGCTACTAAAAATTAGAGGGTGATGTTGAGTGCATAAGGCAGGCCCTCTGTGCCAAAATGTAACTATAGAGGGTATTGGATATTACATAAAATCTCCGTGAAGAATCAGATGGGAAGAATTGGAAAGGAACACGTTGGACTTTTGTTAATATTTGTTAAGTCTTACTTTCTTAGCAATACATGTCCTCCTGCACATGGGGGACAGGATACCCTTATTTCTGTCCAGCATTTAGGGAACTATACTTGAGAAGACCATGGAGTTCCAGGCTGCAATGTGAAATGCTTAGACAATGTCCTTGGATGGTCAAGGATCCACAAGAATGAAAAACCAAACATGACACGTGATGATGAATGTGTTTTTAAGACGTTACAGGTCAGCATCAATGAAATGCAGAGGCAGAGGAAAGCATTCTGTTGTTTTTTCAGGAAAGACAACACATTTACCAATCATGTTTGCCTTGGCCACCAGATCTCAGTACTGATTATTATCTAACTAATAAATATCAGCTTATTTGGGAAAGAACATGTCCATTACTAGAAATTATAATTGGATGCACTAATAAACCAGAAGACTGACACTCCTTCCAGAGCTTAGACAAATGAAAATCATACATAAAATAAGACAAGAACAAGGGAGACAGAGTTTAAGGATTCATCAGGACACAGACAAATGCAATGGAGCAGAAGCTCCTTTTCTCATGGAACACATCTGTCAGACAGATTCTGAACAATGCTTAGGTCCACTTTCAGAAGAGCCCTATGATAAGAAAGGTATCTGTGTCATAGAACCATAAATTATCCCAGAATAAATGACCTACAAGGATCATCAAAGTCCAGGTCCTGTCCCTGCACAGGGTTGAGAAAATTTTAAAAGAAACCCTTGTTAGGAAGATGTGTTCTTCCTCCTCTCCCATGTCATGACTATTGCTGCATTTACTGCCTGTTTTTTCGAACAGTAAATTACCAGTATCTACAAGAGAATCAAACATCAAAGATTCATTACCTCCTTCATTTGTTAGGCATGGGCTGTGTCCACACAGTGTTTTCGTGGCAGGAGCCATGTCAGTGTACTCACCCCCTGAGCCAGCTGTGATTTGGGAGCAAGAAGGCATATTTATCACTCAGTCAAGCCTGAGAGAACATACCCTGCCTCCTGCAGGCCTTATCAGCTTGAGCACACCCCAGTCGGAACAACTGCATCCAGCTACCACCAAGCACAAGCAGAGGCCATCCATGACCTCCTGCAAAACACCCCCCGATGCACATCCTGAGACCCTTTGGCCAAAAGGTAAGAAGAGGTAGGTAACTAAAAGCAGTGCTGTTGGAGGAAAAAGCTTGGCCAGCTGGAATAGCACTAGGACCTATAAGTGTTTTCTAGCTGGCCATAGAGTGTTTGCATGGATTTGACAGAGAGGCAGGAAGGAACGATGCTGGGACCAAAAAGGCAAGACTGCTGTTTTGATACCATTTCCTGTAGGACAATGCCACAACTGGAAACATTATATCCCTCCCAAATGCTGACAATAACAAGCTGAAAGGATATGGAACTCCAGTGATTCTTCTCAGCATCATTTTCTGCCCTGCTTAAACCAGATGGAAAGCACAGGCAAGTTGCAACCACAAACATGGTAAAAGCACTGACATATTCCAACCAGTCCCACAGAGCTGTGCTTATAAAGGAACAGTGTTTCTTAGTCAAAAAACTGTTTCTGTGCCAGTTTTGGAAGGCTCAGTAACAGCTAGGGAAGAGGTGGAGGTGGCTGTCATTCATTGTTGTGATTCAGAGTCACAGAACCTTGAATGATTATGGATTAGCAGAGAAAAATTACCGATGGGCATGTATTTTCACCCAGCCTCCCTAAACTCCTCCCTTGAGGATGCAGAAAGAAAGCCTGATTTATGATGGGTGACTTGAACTTAAAGGGTGTTTTCTGGACAACTGGTTCAGGTTGTTACTAAAAACAAAAGGTGGGAGTTACATACCGTAACACAGATATCTAAAACTCAGTGGCATTATGTATAACCTAGGTACCTCAAGGGAGAAATAAATGGTTCCATTAGGCAGTTCAACCCATCCTAAAAGAGATGTATAAGATAAATCAATTGAATCACCCCCTAGAAGTGTTTATTTCTCTCTATAAAAAATTTCGGAATGGTTAGCTGAAATTTAGGTGTTTAATTCTTGTAAATCTAAAAGGAGAGAGGAACCTCATTTCCAGTTCTTTAAAATGATTCCACCAGTCAAGAAAGTTTCTTAATACAAGAATGCCAGTGTTTTAAAATGAGATTTGAATGAACAATAAATTAGATGTAAGATGGGTAGATGGGAAATAACGAATGGTGAACAACTTAAAATATAGGTCATGCCTAAGAAAGTTGGTTGACTTAATTTAATGTTAGCTATAGTTAAGGCTTCGGGAAATGAGGATCAGTGTTCCTATGTATTGGGAAGAAGGGTGTTATTAGATCAGCTGTAAGTTTTGTTTCAGGAGTTGTAGGTGGAAAAATTCTCAACAGTGATATTAGACAACTGAAACATTTGTCATAAATACACCTTGTTATCTAAAATGAAAAAATGTGATATACCCTTTCCATCTAAACTTCACCTCTATCAAAATAATAGCATAACATCTAATAAAAATAAATATTTTAACACATACTTATATTTAGATCAAAACTTTTTTTTAAAAGGGCTGAAGAATGCTTTTAGTTAAATTTTAATTAAATTTTAGTTTAATCTTAGAAAGCTGGGATACTGAAATGTTTTGGAAAACTGCCAAAGTAATTCCAGTATTTAATAAGGGTAAAAGAGATAACCTAGGAACCATTAAAAAATTTCTCTGATGTGCATTCCAGAAAAAAATAATAGAATAGTTAAATGAGGATTCCATCAACAAATAGTGGCTAAACAGACAATTTATGCCAGTCAACACGGTTTTGTAAACATCATGTCAAAACAAATGTATTGTTTTTGTGGTAGGATTAAAGGCCCTATTGATAAAGGTGAAAGTGTTGGCACAGCATTCTTCATTTTTAACAAGGCACTTGACTTAGTGCCACGAAACACTTTGATTTAAAAGCAAACTTGAATTGTGCAGAACTAACAGATTGTACATTAGATACAATTAAAATATCTCGCAGTTTTCAGAAAGTAGTAATTAAGAAATCAGTGAGAACAGGTGCTTCCACAAGGTTCCCCCAAATAACCATTGCTCCATATACATAAAGAGCAATGAACTACAAAAAGCATCTGAGCAAAGCATAGCAGTGTAGTAAGTAACAAAGATGAGGTTCTCTGCAGAACTACCTGAAATGTCTGCTAAAACAGTTACATTCTAACAGAATTAATTTAAGGACACCCAAATGCAGATCAATGCACCTGGGGAGCAGAAATACAAATTATATGTACACTGAGAGTCTCTTTTGGAAAACAGTAGCTCAGAAAAGGATGTGAGATTCATTGTAGATAATCATCCCAAAATAAGCTCTTCAAGTAGCGTTTTGGCTAAATGGCTAATATGTTCCTTGGCTAGGTAAAAAGTAATAATCAAGTACAAGTAGTTAAGTGTCACTGCTGTTCTAAAACTGCCACTACAATAAGACACCTAGGTCTGGACTCAGATCTTCCAGAAGAAAATGAATATCACAGAGAAAGCTTAAAAAGAACAAAATAAACAAACCCAAGCCAGAGACTTGAAAACAAATATAAAGATGTGATACTTACAGAGTTCATCATAATTTATCAGAGAAGTTTGAAAGCTGATTCACCCCATGTTTATAGGTTCTTGTACACAAAACCCCATCCAGTAGTATGGTATTCAAACCTTCTGGCAAAATCATAATTAGACATAATGACTAGAATCTGGAGCTAGAAAATTTAACCTTGAAAAAAGACATAGAAACAACATAGAAAATGCAATTTTATGAGGACAGGTGCCAGCTCACAATTAGTCTGGGTCATTAAAGTGGGGTTAGATAGCTTTCTGAAATAGGTGGTATAATTCTGCATGTCAGAGAAATTACATCTCCAGTCTGAGGAAGGGTTTAGATTAGACAGTCAGCTTTCTGGCCACCCTTCTGGCCTTGAAATCTGTCAAACCATGCATCTTCTCTACCCTCAATATTTATGTGCCATAGGATAACCAGAATTACCTAAGTTACTCAGGATAATCACTACATGCACATAGACAATGACTGTACTCAAATATCATACCTAAGAGTTTCTGCCAGGTCTTAGTGGGATCCAGAAATATTTATTTAAGTAATGCTACACTGGTTAGATGTAATCTGTTTGCCATGGGTGGATGGGGAAGTTTGATTTTGTGTCCATGTGTTTAACAGCAAAACCATTACCTCTCTTTGTACAGTTCAACAGACTACAAGTCACCTATTTTCTTTGCTCTTCTACTTATCTTCTAGGGCATTCAGATCCTTCTGAAAGTCATAGTGCTTTTCAATCACTAGGTAAACATCTATGTGTTTAAGTTTATTTTTAACAAGTACAGCTATGCCAAAGCATCCTTCTCTCACTTGTGGCATCATCATCATCTGAGGTTATTACATAAGAACAGTGAACACACAGATGTTATGTTGTAAAGCTTATGGTTCAGTCCACCCTCAGACAGAAAAAAATGTATAGTAAGTTTATTTTTCTGAAATTCTGGAAATGAACTTTTACTGTAATGTCTCAGGACAGCGATTTTTATCTTTTTATTCATCACTACTATAGTGGACACCCAGGCTGAACTGGACTCCAGCAGGCATCTCTGCTGTTTGCAGGCTGTGCCTACACAGATACCTGTGCAGAGCCATTGTTTTCCATGTGCTAGCACAGGTGCCTTGCGTTGAAATACCCATTTAAATTAGCAGAAAAGAGATGCCACCCGTCATCTCTCAGTTGGCTCTGCAACAATAATAGGCAATATAACTTTTTTTTTGGACACTGTAGTAAGCAGAGATGACTCTGGATACGCACAGCAGGCAGAAACGTTGGGTAGGAAGGTGTCATTTTCAGGCACTGTTCAGTGAAACGCCATCTGTTGCAACATATGCAAGTGGGGATTACACATCCAGTTACAGGAGGTGAGAAGGGTAATTTTCAGCCTGAGAAGTATGGGTTCTGCCTGCTCATCTCCTCTTACCAAGCCTCAGCCATTAGCACCAGAGTCAATCTACTGAAAAAGGAAGAAATGTCACCATTTTTCTGTCTCCCCCTCATGGAAAAGGAGACTCAAATCCTTTGCTCTGTGCAGGAATAATGGCATGGGTTGTTTCTAGATGTTGATCAAAAAAAGTTAATTTCAAAAGTCCCGAATAACTGGAAGGATTTGAGAGCAGGAAAAATTCAAAATGAAACTAGAACTAGCAAAAAGAAAATTAATATATAGAATTTACACATAAAAATTTAATGAGCCCGAGCTTCCAGTTTCCTTTATTTGAATATTTTGACAGATACATTATTAATGCTAACCTTATTTTCCTAGCTGAAAAATTAACATAAACAGAAACACAAAACTTATGATGTGCCAAAAAGAAAAATAAAGTAGAAGAGTTATGGCTTGGAGACCCTTTCTTTGTATAGAAACACTAGACTCTAATTTAATTCAAAAAACCCAAAAAAACTAAAAAAACCCTAGTTTTCTCAGGCTGACAAATCTCCTCCAAAAAATTATTTCCTCACTGATTACAGAAGCAGACAATTGGTGCCCAAACAATCAAAGAAGGTTGTATTGTCAGCATGTTAATCATAGTGTTTCTTAGCAACCATATTTTATTTACAAGTAACAATACGTCTTCAGAAGCCTGTCACATTTAATGACGAGTATCTGTGGGGGAAGGATGAGAATATGTATGTGCACCTCTGATGATAAGCAGTTAGTGAGGAGGACAGAGCAATGCTTTTGCTGATAACCAGGTAATGATGGTATTAGATGGAGAAGCCTGAGAAGTGAAGCTGTGGGTCAAGGGTTTGCATAAAACTTCACTTGTCCTGCTAGTCTTCTGCACCAACACAGAGTGGTGCTTCTGCCCCTGTGAGTCCATAGGTACCTCTCCCTTAGACTCCTCACTGTGAATTTTTTTTTTAAATTTACAAGGTAGCCAGGGAGTTTGGGGACCAGAACCTTCTCGGGTTTTTGCCCTTGGAGCTCTCAAAGGGCCAGGTTCTGCTCCCAGTACTTTCTCAGCTGCAGACAGGGTGACAGCTCAATGTCTTCTGTGCTTTCACGTCACTGTCAGCAGCAATAATCAGTGTTCACAACACCCTATTAAATATAAAATATAGCGTCTGAAAAAGTCCATTTAACTCTGACTCAGTTTTCTTCTGCAGTTGTAAAACTGTGCCTGTTGGTCACCTTCATGTTAAATACCAGCACCTTGAGTTATTTTAGAGAGAGTTTCTAAATAAAAGATGAAATTGTCAGAGAGAAATACAGAACATTTTGTTGCTCACTGTGAAGACAGTTTGCAGCAAAATTGTGCATGGGACAGTAGAGGAAGCAAAGGGATAGCTTCATCTTTCTTTGTGACCAGACATAGTGACAGGAAGGACCGCATCACCAAGTAAAAACCACCTCAACTCATGTTGATCTATTACAATATCCTGTTCATGATCACCGCAAGATGCTTCAGAGAAAGCTTTAAGAAAAGATAAAAACAATCTGCTTCCACAAAGATCTCAGCCTAATCCCTTGGAGCTACAGTCAGCCTTAAATCCTTAAGCATGAGCTTTTATTTTTCTTTTCAGAAATGCTGGTAGAATGAGCTTGAATTCTAGATACCCTTGCTTTCTATCTTTTAAAATTCCAGGAGTTCCACACTCACACTTTGGGTTGCTTGGTCATTTCCTTCTTTTATCCATTTTGAAATAATCACCTTTACATTTCAACAAATATCTTCTTATTCTTGAGATACGAAGAGCAACAAACAGGTTGAAGAATCACATGATAGTATGTACCACTAGCATATCTGTGGACTAACTGAGATACTTTTGCTTGAAGATCTTACGTATGATGGACACAGCAGAAGGACAGCCCAGACATCACCATAACAAGAGTCTTGGAGAGAGAGTTGAACACTTGAGCTTAAGTGGAGTCCTAATAACTCTTGTGATCACAAAAACCTTTGCAGACTTTCAAAGACATACCACATTTCATAATTTTTTGATGATTTTTGTCTGACCTCATAATTTTTTTCAGATACACTGTCCTCTCATGAGAGAATAAAAATAGAAGTAGGAATACAATTGAGGAATGGGTCCAAATCAAAAGAATAGACCTTAACCTGGGAACTCTGGTTCATCATTATAACAATTTCCAGAATAAGAAATGCTAGTTCAAACCAACATAAAATCTCTGTCTGTTTGGCCTTCCCTAGTAAACACATTCACAGAATTTTAAGCTTTCAGCAACAGTTGGAAAAGGAAAGACATTCCATGTAAAGCATAAGCACTTGTAAAACTGCCTCTGAACCCTTGGCTTGCCTGAATTAGTAAGCACTAATTATAAAAAAGTCTGGTAGCTTGTAGCAATTGACCAACAATATGTAATGTGGAAGAAGTCCTTCCAAGAGTGGACTTCTGAAGCTGATAAAGGAATTAGCAGACCTGTTGTACAAACTAACCGTAACGCTGTGTAAGTAAGTGCTGTAAATCCCTCTATACCTGAGATGTTGTTTGGGACCACTTCTACGTATATTTGACCCTTGTTACCTTTCCCCATTGGCTGTGAAACCTTGCCCCTGTGGGCGGTGGTTAAGATCCCCTTAGCGCCTTGATTGGGTGTATGCTAATTTCCCCAAACCTTTAAGTACCTGGACCTGAGACCAGTAAACTCTCTATCTCTCTCTCCCTCTCCTCGCCCTCCTGCGTGTCTCCCTGTGTGGTCTCTGCAGTCCTGGTTTGAGGCTCTGGATGCCACATGGCAAAGGGAACCAGGGGGGAGCTTCTCTCTCCAGCCATAAGGACTAACTTCTAACCTCTGGAAGTACCCACAGCTCCTGCAGTAGCTAAAAGAGTTCTGAGAATTCACTCTTGCAAACCGATATATGGGAACCGTTCCTATGAAAATACTTCAGAATTATATCAGATTATGTCTTTCATTACCCAGAAATCTGTGGCATCGGTAGTGAAGGAAGGAACAGACAACAGCAGAATATTTCTGAGGAACCTAATAGTTCTTCTGTAGCCCCAGTCCCATCATGGAGCCTCTCACCACTTCACTCATTCTACAGCCACTGCTGGGAACTCTTTGTGTCCCTATGTGGTGAAATAGAAATTTATGTTCACTCTACTTATACTGGGGAAAATAAATGGCAAATCTTAACTGTAGATCCCAATCACAGCAAGGGAGCAGTCTCTTCAAACTGTTATTTGCAAAGAATTCAGCTATATCTGGCCCTTGTACACACCATCAAAGAGAAATAAGAAGGCTATTGCACCCTCTTTGTCACATATATATCTAAATAGGGACTAATTTGGAATAGAGTTTATTATCCAGCTGCCACAAACTCACCTTTGAAAGATCCTTGTGGCCAACAGTGCTCCTGCACTGGACCTGCAGTAATTATTTCAGAACAATGGCAACACCTGGCAGGGGTAATTGTTTGCTCTCAAATAGTTTATTTGGCTGTTAGCAGTATTGCTATGGTAAAATAACAAAATTTAAAAAAAAAAAAAATTCAAAGCAGTGATACTGAGTGCTATTGCCAATGAAATTCAGAAAACATATTGAACAAACCTGGCTGTGGAACATTTTAATGAAATTGAAAGCTTCAGGAAGCTTTGAAGTCTTCTAAGCATACAGCAAAATCAGTTATTTACTATTGCAGCATCAAAAGATCCACCAATACACTGTACAGACATCAGGAAGAAAGCCTGTCATGGTCTTTGTTTGCAGTTTGCTTGTTTTTATTAAAATCTGTGCTAAAGGAAGAATCATGACTCTGTGACATAGCACAGCCCTCATGTTTATTCCTAGTATTTTTGCTTTGAAGATCACTAGGAAACAGGAGTTCTTACGTTGACTGCAGTCATATATGAGGTTAATATCTTCCTGTTTTTACAAAAACAGAAGGGGTAACATGACCACAAATGACAAGAAGTCTAACAAATATTTTTTTTGGCATTTCATTGTACATTGACTTTTCAAAATGTCAGCTCTGATCTGAACGTAAGCAGCAGCTTTAATAAAAATAATTTATCTTTTTAAAGACCATTAAATGTCTCTGCAGAAGAATCTAATCTGCAGAAGTCCCTAGTGTTTGAAGTTCACAGTAATTTCAGTAGAAGTCACAGTTGTTCAACCTTTGGGAGAGTCAGAATACTGACAGAGGTGTCTGAATAAATGGCTTGCTTCATCGACCATTGACCAACAACAGATATAGAATCAACTTGTTTAGGTTGGAAAAGACCTTTAAGATCATCAAGTTTAGCCATTAATCCAGCACTGCCAAGTCCACCACTAAACCATGTCTGTAAGTGCCACATCAAAACATCTTTTAATATCTCCAGGGATGGTGACTCCAGCACTTCTCTGGGCAGCCTGTTTCAATGTTTGACAACCTTTTCAGCAATGAAGTTTTTCCTAATGTCCAATCTAAACCTCTCCTTGGACAACTTGAGGCTATTTCTTCTCCTCCTATAGCTTGAAACTTGAGAGAAGAGCCCCACCTGGTTACAACATCATCTCAGGTACTTGTGAAGAGCAAAAAGGTCTCTATAGAGCCTCCTTTTCTCCAGACTAAGCACCCCCAGTTCCCTCAGCTGCTCCTCATCCAACGTGCTCCAGACCCTTCACCAGCTCCTTTGCAGGTCTCCAGACACAACCCAGCAACTCAATGTCTTCTTGCATTGAGGGGCCCACAACCAAACCCAGGATTCAAAGTGAGGCCTCACCAGTGCCCAGCACAGGGGTCAGGCACTGCCCTGGTCCTGCTGCCACACTATTGCTGACACAGGCCAGGTGCCATTGGCCTTCTTGGCCACCTGTTCCCACTGCTGGCTCCTGTTCGGCTGCTGTTGACCAACACCCCCAAGTCCTTTTCTGCTGGTCTGCTTTCCAGACACTCTGTCCCCAGCCTGTGTTGCTGGGGGTTGTTGAGACCCAAGTGCAGGACTTGGCACTTTGCCTTTTGAACCTCGTACAACTGTCCTTGGCCCATCAATCCAACCTATCCAGATCGTTTTGTAGACCCTTCAGCAGATCAACACTCACACACAGCTTTGTGTTGCCTATATATATGTTAAACATACATTTTTAAATACTGTTATCACTTAGAAATAGTACTTATCACTGTTAGAGAGGAGTCACTGCAATTGTGCTCATGCTGTCTGGATGTGACAGAGACTTGGAGGGGGGAGGGCATGGTGCAGATAAGAACAAAGGGAGACAGCTTCCTGTTATACCTTTTTTCGCTGTACTAGTTCAGGATAGACAAAAAATTGCACAAACATAGAAAGGTTAGAAGGCACTTGAAGGGATTATCTAGTTCACTTTCCTTCCTATAACAATGAACTATGGTAACTGTCATATTCCCAAACTATCTTATCCATGTTTGCTGAGCCTGTTCTTTAATACTTCTAGTGATGAGCATTGTAAAACATTCTTAAGCAACCACAATACCTACCAATTCCCATCCAGAGAAAAACCATTCCTAAAATTTTAAGTAAACATCTCTGTCTGCAGCTTGAATTTTATTTCTTGTCTTATTCTTCATGGCTATAGGAAACATTCTTTTTAAATCTTTTTTACATATTCATACACAGGTATAACCTCTCCTTTCTATCTTATGTTTTCCAGGGGGCCAGACACACCATTCTTTGTAGATCTCCAGACTTTACTCATAGCCTCCCTCTGTACTCCCTCCAGCTGATTCACATCTCAAAAACCACAACAATGCTGTGAAGAAGAATTATGTTACAAATTTTATGGACTATGCTGTTGCTTATAAATCCCAGTGTGATGTTTGACCTCTGTGCAGCAGTGTGGTGGGTAGAACCTGGCTGGATGCCAGGTGCCCACCAAAGCCACTCTGTCACTCCTCTGCTCATCTGGGCACGGGAGAGAAAATACAATGAAAGGCTTGTGGATTTAGACAAGGACAGGCAGGGATGACTTACCAGTGACTGTCATGGACAAAACAGATTCCACTTGGGGAAACAAGTTCAATTTGCTACCAATGAAATCCAAGTAGGGTAATGAGAAATAAAGCCAAATCTTAAAACACCTTCCCCCCACCACTCCCTTCTTTTCAGGCTCAGCTACACTTCCCATTCCTGTACCTTTTCCCTCCTAGCATCACAGTGGGATGGGAATGGGGGCCGTGATTAGTTTATCACACACTGTCTCTGTGGCTCCTTCCTCCTCACGCTCTTCCCCTGCTCCAGAGTGGGCTCCCTTCCACAGGAGACAGTCCTCCATGAACTTCTCCAACATGAGTCCTTCCCACAGATTATAGCTCTTCACAGACTGCTCTGGCATGGACTGGATGCTGTTCCTGCAGGAACAGGTTGCTCCAGCGTGGGTTCCCCCCAGGGTCACAAGTCCTGCCATCAAACCTGCTCCAATGTGGACTCCTCTCTCCATGGGGAAATATGTCCTGCCAGAAGCCAGCTCCAGAAGGGGCTTCTCACAGATTCACAGCTTGCTTTGATCTCTGCACCCAAATGGACTTCCCTGGACTGCAGGGACACAACTATCTCACCATGTTCTGCACCACAGTCTGCAGGGGAATCTCTGTTGCAGCACCTGGAGCACGTCCTGCCCCTCCTGCACTGTCCTGTGTGTCTGCAGAGCTGTTACTCTCACATGTTGTCAATTTTCCCTCAAGCTGCAGTCACATGTTATTGCAGAGGAGCTACCAACTTCTAGCAGCTTCCCACAAAAGTCACACCTGTATCCCTCCCCACCCCACCTGCCAAAACCTCGCAACACAAAATCAATATAAACAGCATAATACTCTTAACCTACATTCAGTTTGTGACCCGCTGTAACATCAAACACTTCTTTGCAAGACTGTTTCCTGTCTTATCTCTGTTTTTCTTATTGTGTTTTCTAAGCTATTTATCCCTGCCTAAGTGCAGAACCATGCCTTTGTTTTAATTAAATTCTCGGTTCTTTTCAAGACTATTTCTCTAAATTGTTGTGATCATTTTGAATTAATTCTTATCTTTCAATCTGTTAGCTGCCTCTTTCAGATTCACTTCATTTGCAGATTTAATAAGTATATTCTAACTACCTGGTATTGGATTATAATGAAAACATCGAACATACTAAGCTTGGGAGAGATCCTCCATTCATCACAGCAGTTTGACAGCAAAGTTCTGGATCTGCTCTGAATTTGGCATCCCCAAACACTTTTGTCCCCACTTTACAGTAACCCAAACTTGCTCATGTAATGTGAGACCTATAAGCAAAGCCCTGCTATGTGATCTCTATACCCTTAAGGCATGTTATTTCACATAAGAAGGTTTTTGATTGATCTGATATGTTTTAATCCTGACAAATGAGTTAACAGTCACTGCATACTTCCAACGAGTTTACTACTTACTTGTCTGGTGTTCTTTTAGGTGCCCTACAAAAGTACTGTTGGATTTTTTTTATCTAGTATTTTCCTACAAAAGAAATTGGCCTGTCAATCTGTAACCTTCCCTTTTGCTTTATTTTTTTTTTTAAGTTATCTTATGTTTGCCCTTTTCCAGTCTTCCAGAACTTGATCCACCTCCACACATTCTCAAAATGTACTGAGAGACTGTTGGGATTGCTTCAGCTAGGGTTTTAACAAACCTGAGAAGGATTTCATCAAGGTTGGAGAATCAGAAATATCTCAGTGTCCTCAAAGAAGCTCTTTCTTTCTTCTTCCTCTTTGTCATTGATGTTAATGATAATAGCAGTTTGAACACCTCTGCCTTCATAACACGCAGCAGTGCAGAGTCATGACACAGTCCCTGCAGCCCTCTCCTGGGAGAGACAAGAGATGGTGAAACTAAGCTCCCCACAAAGCTTCTGAAGTCAGCACATAGAAAATCTGCCTCAGCTCTTTCAGCTTGCAAGGTACCAAGATTATCACAAAACAGACTCTAACAATAATATTCAACCCAAGAAGATATTTCAAGAAGTGGGAATCATATTTTCCCTGCATTTTTTCCTCCCACTCAGAATGATAGAATGGTTTAGGCTGGAAGGGACCACAAAGACCATTCAGTTCCGACTCCCTGCAAAGGGCAAGGACACCTTACACTAGACCAGGCTGCTCCAAGCCCCATCCAACCTGACCTTGGGTGCTCCCAGGGATGGAACATCCACCATAGAATGTGAAATAACAATGAAGTTTAGCTAGCCTTTCAGCTCATGTGGAAAAATTAGGCAGAACTGAAGGCTTGTAACTCAAGTTTTTTTGATAAATTTGTTCAGTTTCCATGTAACAATATCCAAAAATTACATATAAAATTATCAATTTAAAAGCCAAAATATATTTAAAAATCAAATGCTCCAAACATTGGGACAATTAGACTTATGATTTCTTTATGCAGTTTTTGTTTGTGCAGAAGGATTATTATCTTTAGAATACAAGGATTTTTTGGAAGACTTCATCCTCATTGATTGTGAACTTGACATGCCTGGAGGAAGTACAACTACCTGAAAGGAGGTTGTAGGCAGGTGGGGGTTGGTCTCTTCTCCCAGGCAACCAACAGTAAGAAAAGAGGGCACGGTCTCAAGCTCTGCCAGGGGACATTTAGAATAGATATTAGAAAGAAATTCTTTACAGAGAGGGTAATCAGGCATTGGAATGGCCTGCCCAGAGAGGTGGTGGATTCTCCATCCCTGGAGGTATTCAAGAAGAGACTGCATGTGGCACTTAGTGCCACAGTGTAGTAACTGCAGTGATAGTGGATCAAGGGTTGGACTTGATGATTTCAGAGGTCCTTTCCAAGCCATCTGATTCTCTGATTCTATGATTCTATGAAATGTCAGTGCTGTTCCTGGTATGGCCCTTGTCAACTCATTATCCCTCTGACAGTGCCTGGCCATCACTCAGGAGTTCTTCCAGCCCAAAGATGGTCCCAATAGCTAGTTTGAAAGTAGAAATCTTGTTATATGGGCTGGAAAGCCATGAGTGTTAAACTGTGTTTATCTAAGTAAAATCATCTGTTCCATATCATCGTGGACAGAAGATGGCCTCTAACCTGCTCCCTGGTATAGCCTAGGGCGACATTGTCACTCTGAGTGTCATGACGTCTAATCCACTTCTTCATCTGAGCCCTAAGAAAGCATTTGGTCAGATTTCTATGAAGCAATGCTTAGCACAACGTATACATACCATCAGAAAATTCTGAGTTTTCTGTGGCAGTGTAAAAAAATTGCAAGAAATGTGCCATAAAACCCTACTGTGCTTTGCTTCATAGGAAACATGTAATTAATTCTTCTGGCAAAAGAAAGGGGTGTGAGAAACTTGTCAAATTTGCTTTCTTGCCGTCTCTCATTTTTTGGGTTCAATACAGTCAAACAGACTTCATAACAGGAAGAAATCTCTTCATTCCTTTTTGGTGTGCATGTTCATGATGTAGAATGATGGGGAGGTTTCTTTACACTCTACAACTGAAACTACGAAAAGGTCGTTCCATGTATAACAATACATCAGGAAAACATGATAGTGGCTGGCAAAAATTTTAAAATCACATATGCAAAAATATTTTATGGAATATGCAGAGGTATTTGCTTTGGCAGCAGACACATTCTTTCATGCCTTGAATTTTCCTCATCTGATCCTTGTCCTTTCAGAAGAGTCAGTAGCTCAGCAATGACATTTGTAGAGTTCCAAAGCAGGGTAAGTATCTATTCAATACCATCAAAGGAACTGATAAAGAATAGGGAACTTCAGGATGTTTTAAAAAATGGTTTTACTTGCTTTTCCTTATCTGTTTTTTTTTTTTTTTCTAATTAAGATTTTATTGAGTTTTCCATAAAGGAAGACTATAACCCATCAGCAAAATTATTATCATATGAATTTTACTTTAGTAATTTACTTGAGCCAATTCGTTTCTTTTTTTAACAGGCCAAGTATCTCTAACTTCAGGTGCAGTCAATCACATCTTTGGGAACATTAAGTACATGAAGCAAAAAATTAGAAGTACCAGAATAAATTAGACAAAAATCCTAAACAAAAGACTGAAAAGAAGGCTAAATCTAGTTTACCAGCAAAATCTGATGTGCTATGTACATGAAAATTTGAAACATTAGAAGAATTCATGAGTCAGCCATTCAAGGAATCATATCAGAAAGCTAATGAGTTTATTCTCACGTGAGACCCCAGGGATAAAGGCTGATTGAAAATCTGGCCAAGTATCCCTGTGCCCATCACCTACCCCAATGGAGAACACTCACAGCCTGTGGTCTCTTTGCCACTGCAGTAGAGTTCAACACTATGCAGAGTTCCACCCCGACACTGCAAAGGCTGGGCAAGCTTGGACAGATATGTTCCTGCATGTTGAATAGCGTGACTTCATTCAAAGGAACCCCTTCTGCCATTCACCGCTGCCACTAAGCTTTTGCTGATAAAAGTATATGAAAGGAGATGTTCAAATACATTTTTAGTAGGAAGTATTCCTGACTGAGAAACAAGGTGTCACAAGAAACCAGGAATGAAATGACAACCTTTCCCTGCACAAGAACTGGGAGATGTTGCTTTCTCTGTGTCCAGCTGCACAAAATAAATCAGTCACTTCAGCCTGAGTCCCAGTGTCTCTGAGTGGCAATTATCTGACTAAATGTCTAGGCTCATCCCTTTCTTATCAGGGAATAGGATGATCTTCAGTGCCCTGTGCTAGATGTCTCCTTCAATATGAGATGAATTGCACATTTGAGAGTGCTTATTTCTTTCTATCAAGTATAAAGAGATCTTAAGGTAAATAATTCAGATGTATATCAACAACAAACACTTCAACATAGCTGAGAGGAATTCATACTATATATCCACAACACCAAAAAAGTACTGCAATTAATGCCAGTTAGAGAGAGGATGTTTGTCATTCCTGACAAGAAGCCACTATTAATTTTTTTGACCTTCCTTAGAAAAAAGAAAGCTATGTGAGGAAGTTTACAGAGTTGACCATCCAGCATGCCATTCTGGCAGTTTTCCTGTAAAAAGTTTTCAATTTAACATTTTTCACATGAAAATATTTTTATATATCCATGTGTGCACATATAAAAAATTAAATATAATAAAAAATTAACAATGAAAAATAAATGAAAGTATTCCTTGATCTAAATTTTAGCAACCTGCATTTGGGGAATATTTATTATTTTCTGGAATACATAAGAATTTAGGTTTGACTGAAGATGAACAATAACAGAGCAAAATAAAGGGTTTAATTAATAACTGAATGCTTGTCATTTTGACAACTAAAGAATCAGGAAGCTGCAAAGAACCAAAGTGAGACAACATCAGTCATCTGGCTACAATAAATAATTTAATAAAAAAATCACTGAGTAACTACGAGGTCTAAGGAGATACAATAAAAAAGAGAAGTAAAACAGGACCAGTAGATAATGTACAGCTGACCCTATTTATATTAATATTACACAACAGTCATGATGTCCATGACATCCTTTGCTGTGCAGAATAAAATACCCAATTCATTTACCCAGGAGATGAACATCACAGTGTTATAGAAAGAAGAATAGAACAGATTTGCAATTACATTAATATATTATTTTGTCATGTTTTCTATGAAGTTAATTACTCACATCAACAAACAGAAAAAAAACCCACGCAAATAATTTAGTTGCCATCATGCAGCATCACAGGCAGGTCCAGCACCCTGCCTGGTGCCCATCTAACAGAACCTGCAATCAACCAAACCCAACCATGGGGAGCACAAACAAAATTAAGTGTTAACAAGTACCAAGCAATGAACACAGTGAGGAACAACTCTGCATCAGCAGCAGTGCCTCATACTAGATTGTTTTCTGAAAACTTCACCTCTATGTTCAGCAGTGGTCAGAATGACAAACAGACCATTAAAATTAGCAGCAGAAGGCAGAGGATAAAATAGAAAACAACATTATGTGGAAACCCACTGTGTGGATAAGAACCTTTCCACACAGAGCTGTAATGGGGCAGCACTACAAGGCAGCACTGGAGCAGCTGAGCCTCTGGTCTGACACAGTGGAGCAATTTTTGTGGTTTCACGTTCTGTAAGATTTGTTTGGATAGAATGTGGACTTAAAGCAAGGGTAAACTGTGTATGTTTTATTTCATATCTAAGGGCTTATGGGACATGATTGTGTCAGGATGAAAACTTGAATGAAAAAGCCAGATAATATTCTCTCTCCTTTTTTAAAAAGAAATATATTCCCCTCTCTCCCTGGTCAGAAGATGTTCATTCAGTATCATTTCCTCTCTTCTTTCCTTAGGGGTCAAATAGATTCAAATCTAACTGTGCAGATAAAAAGTCCTATCGCTTTTCCAAAACACCACAGGACAAGGACACTACCAATAACACTGAAGTACTTCAAGGAAGACTCAAGCAAGACAGTGGAGCAGTAAGACAAACTTCCATTAAGTGGTTGCATAGAGTGCTAGGAAGATTCTGATACATTTTCCTACATGAGGATGTTTCACAATAAAAGTGCTGAAATCATCCTAAAGTATGGTGTGCTGCAATCCCAGAGTCAGCCAGCAGCCTTCTCCACAAGAGTTCCTCTCTAGGAGTTCAAACACTCAGCCACCAGTGAGCTTTCGGCATGTTGCAACATCTGCTGCTCTCGATTTCTGCTCCA
Organism: Pachyramphus minor; assembly: GCA_013397135.1. NCBI lineage: Eukaryota > Metazoa > Chordata > Aves > Passeriformes > Tyrannidae > Pachyramphus > Pachyramphus minor. The sequence continues at coordinate 330,995 of VYXB01024585.1, forward strand.
AGTCTGCAGGTGAACTGGCAGCTGGTCTGGCATGGGAGGTAGAAGGGGATGGCCGTGTAGGAGGAGTACTTCTACCACAGCTGGCTCCTCTAGGGTTGGTGTTAACAGAGCCCCCAAACCCGCAGAGAACTTTCTGAAATTAATATTGTGCATCTTCTCCATCTAATTCAGATTATTCTTTTCTTCTTGTCTTGTGGGATGTTTTTCCCCTTTAACTTATGGTCCCTTCTCATTTAAACACAGTGTGGGATGCAACGCACCTTCTGGCTTTTCTGGGGGTTATTGAGAGACAGTGCATGATGGCTCTGTGGCAAAGGGAGGCTGCAGAGACAGACTGGGGAGCAGAGCACATGCCCTGAACCATGGCCAGGGATAGCATGGATTGGGAGAGAGTGAGGGAGACATGGGTGCCAGCACTGCAGCTGAGCGGCACAGAGAGAGCTGTCATTCCTGGCAGAGATCACAGGTGGGCACAATAAAATGCTGTGTTAAAAGATTTTCTTGGCTAATTGTTGTTTTGTTTCAGCTAATGACACCTCCTCAAATTGCAGGGTGCAGCCTCCCTGCCTTCCCACCCAGCAGCACTCAGGAATCCCTCACTGCGACGTGCTGAGCGCTCTGCACGGATTCCCTCGTTTGGCTGCCTGCTCATATGTCAAGCCCTGTGGTCAATTAATCATTTCAACCACTCTTCACTTTACAAAATAACATAATAGACTCCTAAAAATGAGAGATGAAGAAGGCTATCCGTACTATCCAATCCCTCACCCCGCCAGAGTCTTCTCAGGAAATATTTCCCCAGTCTATTTTTCTTACCTATTTTTTGACATGTTGAGTTTAGGTCAACAATTATTCTGCCAGTTCTTCCACTTTGTTAATGACGGGATGATGGATAATAGATTTTGTTTCTGTAACCTCTCCACTTTCTTCAGGGGGACTTTTTGCAGTAATCCCATCAGGATTTCTTTTATTCTTATGTTCAAGCTTTGGCAGTGGGGAAGAGCAACTCATCTCACCCGTATTCTCATGCCACGTTAAACACAAAATGCTTCAGCAGTTTAGTTTCCCCACACAGCTTTCAGCTGCCCTCAGTGCTTCATGGGAAGAACTAAGCCTTCAGGGTAAGGAGTTATTTCTTTTCCTCACCATGCTAACCCCAGGCTCTTCCAAAGCAGAGAGTCTGTTGTCACTGGTGCCCAAATATGACAAATTATGTGTAGATAATGTTGTGATATACCCATCTATCTCCCTAAGTGTTGTGAGACCACCAAAGGAAAGTAATGGGTGATGGACCTGAAAGATATTGAAAGTTATGCCACTTTTTTCATATAATCCCTATGAAAAAGATTATTTTAAAGGTTTGTAAGTTAAAACTCCAACATCTGTTCCCCACGCCTTTTTTCTGTATTTATTGCCTGGTTAATAAAATGATCATAAGCTTTCACGTGGCTGAGAGGGCATTTACATACACGGAATATTATTAAAGACTATGTTTCTCCCTCCCTGTAGCATGCAAAAATCAGTAGCTGCTTAACAACCATTCCTATTCCAGGAAAAACCTGTATTTAAGAGAAATGCCTCTCTACACTAATATTAATAGTGAAACAGTGTGCAATTTTTTTAACTGGTATTTTCAGATTAGTTTAATGGGTTTAGGTATCTTATCCCCCTTGATTTTCAGGAATAGCTGCATCTCACACCTAATAGTTACTCCAAACCACCTACATGTCAAGTGTTGTATGGCAAAAGCACACATGGCTTTCTCAAAGGATGACACCGAGCAGCTCCCACCTCCTTTCACAGCTTATCCCCACATCATTTTACTGATATACTTTTTTTCCATTTTGCTTTATGAATAGAATAAATGAATACATAAGAGAAATTATAGGAAGTTTTTAGAGCAGTTGTGGGCCTGCAGCTCCACATCCTACCAGTATGGTTCACAAACTAGTGTAGGACTTCTCATTCATGACCAGTGACAGCACTTTATTAGGAAATCCTAGTTTCAGTTTCCTTCAGTCTGGCTCATCTGGAATTGAACAAGTCCAAAGGAGGCCACTGAGATGCTCAGAGGACTGGAGCACCTCTCCTATGTGGAAAGGCTGAGAGAGTTGGGGTTGATTAATCTGGAGAACAGAAGGCTGCAAGAGATGCAATAGTACCTTCCAGTACCTAAAGGGGCTACAAGAGAGCTTCCATCCCAAACCATTCTATGACTCTATGACTTCCGCCTGCATTACAATTTACCGTGGTTACAAGAAGTTTGAGTCCAAGAAAAATGTTTCATTTTAACAAATTTTAATTTCACCTTATGTCACATGATCTGTGCGTTGTGGGGGTTTTTTAAGTTAGTTAATAAATATTTTGATAAATTGCTTATTGTTATATTGTAGTATTTAATTTTTAATTATACCATGTAATTATATTACCACTATTATAAAACTGCAACATTATAAATTATAAAAGTTAAAAAATTAAGTGTATGTCCTTAAAAATATCCTACTAAATATTTTTCCAGCAAAGGCTTTCAATACATCATCACCTGCTAGTCTAAGTGCATTTTAACTTTAAAGACCCTTCAAAACCCAAATAACTGAGGAAACTGCATTTCAAACTAACATCCACTCTCTGCTTTCCTGCCTGACATAAATCTTAATATCCCAGAAATGTCTTTCACTGTAAATGTATAAACAATAGACCACCACAAAAATGTAAGTAAGATGAAAGAGTCAAACTTGGATGCCTTAAGTTTAATATCAGCATCCACATTTAAGTAAATGGACCATAATACTCAGAGGTACTGAATGCAGTTCCTACTGCCTGCTATCAGCAGAGAGAGAGGCAAGGACGGGAATCAAAGGGGAGAAAGAAGAGACAGGTATATGAGTTTTACAGAGAGAGGTTGGATTTATGAACACAGTTATTACTGTACAGTAAATAAGGCCCTACTGTGTGATTTTCTGTCTGTGTAATCTAGTTGTCCTCTTAAAATGTGCTAAATATAGAGTAAATGTACCAGCAAAGAGAAAATGAATTGATAGGCAAATAAGCACAGCAGTAGCTTGCAAGGAATGTAAAAAATAAAACTCTTTAAGAGCTCTTGAAAATGTATTGCTATTTATTTCTCACTCTGAAGCCTGCCTGGGAACCACTTGCTCAGCTCACAAGGGATCAGAAGGGAAGAGGTGCAAAGGGGATCATGCAATTTTTGTCAGCCCAGGATCAGCATAAGCATTTCCTGAATTGCAGCTGAGCAGAGGTCTGACTCCAGCCCGGTTTCCCACTGGCGTTCAGCCAGCTCCTGTCTGGATTTGCGGACTGTAACCCCAGGCACGCAGATGACTTTGTACCACATCACAGTGTGAAGTGACCTGAGTGCAAACAAGACAAACCAGCAAGAGAAGGGCTCCTGCAACTCTGCAGGAGGGCTCAGGCAGCAGTGGCAAGGTGCTGACTTGACGTACATTGATTTATTTTTATTTATCTTACCACATTTACAGTACTCACCCACCAAAGTGGATGCAGCTTCTATCAGTCAAACAGCCTTTCCTCTATTGTAGCAGAAGGATGTTGTATTAAGAACCTGGAGTGCTCATGTCACCTACTCTTAGTCAGCTCAGGTTGCTGAGTAGGACAGCAGGATTTCGAGTCAGTGCCTGGCAGAGAAAGGAATTCAGGTGCCAAGTCACTCAGTCTCCCCAAAGTCTAGTAGGGCTGAAGCAGTGGTGAAGTTTAAGACAGATGCCATGCGCTAAGTACCACCTGTAAATTCTTATCACTGTGCTCCGTTTTCAGGACCCGTATTGCTTTCCAGCCGCTGAGTAACTTACACATTGTATCACAAAGGAAAACAGGAGTTCCTGAGTTATTGGTGCTCAGAAGCTCCTGGCAAGAAAACAGAACATTTATTGAAAACCTTTGAAAATCCCAAACTAAAAATTTCATCCACCTCATCCACAAAAAAACCCACATTCTTTTCAAACGACCGAGGATGTAATAAAAATTAACATTCGCAACTCAATTCTTAACTTCCTCCAAACTTGGACTCAAACTTTCCAAATCAAATACAGTTCAGAGTACTAGAGATAATTGTCCACATTGTACTAGCATTAATTGATGCTGATGACTAATAGGCTAACATGAGCCTTCATCTAGGGAATATATTTGCTAGGACACTTTAAGGTAGCTTTAATTTCCACCACTTGAGTTAAACAGCCCTGAAGTTCCTCAGTCTCCAGAGCTATAAATCTGGTGCCAGCAGAACACCTTTTCTGCTTTCATTAATAAAATGAAGATGTATTTCTTTTCTTATTCATGCAGTGATTCCTTGCCACCTACATAAACCATTAGTACAAATGACAATGGCAACATGTCACCACAATTTAGAAAGGTAGAGATCACAGTTCTCCTGAGATGATATTCACGGCTATGAAAGCCCTTCAGCCATCAATAACAGAGAAAGAAAACAGTGAGATTCTGCAATCATACTCTGAAAATCAAAGAGCAGTCCCTTTTGCAAATCATTGCCACATAACCCGTCAAGAGTCATTTGCATGTAATCCTATTCTTCCCAAGCCCATAGAGGTCCAAGGGAAATACATCAGTGCAGTCAGGGTCTCCTCTGCAGTACATCTAACACTTATGATTCTCAAAGTGTACCTGTGAAAATAAATTCCATTACTATAAGGTAAACAAAATGTAATTGCACTGGCCAATTATAACATCATACAACACCACAACATTTTATTTTCATCCTTCTTATTAGAGCTATTTCCAAAAGACTCCTGCTCACCTTCTGTCCTCCAGCCCAGTCCCTATTATTATTATTTATGAATCATACTGCAGTAGCAGAGATACAGGACAATATTCAAACTGTTTCTGCTTTTCAATTATGAATGTGTGTCACTTTTGCCAATAAGAAAGGCATTTGTGTAACTAGCTCCTGGAACCAGGAATTGCTGCTCAGGCTTATAATGAACTTGATGCTCTAAGGCACCAGAAGGAGAGCTGCAGTCCAACAGCTCTTTGAAGCCACCCAGACATACACAGTATGTGCAGGGCACAAGATGCACGGGAAAGGTCAATGAAAGTAGGACACCTTGTACTCAGATTGATGGGCCTTCAAGGAGTTGTGGACAACGGCAAGGATTGCTGTGCTGCCAGTAAACTGCACACAGAGATTCACCTTCAAAGTAGAGGCATTTCTGGAGCTTCTCCTTGCTGACTTTTTTTCCTCCTTGTAATTTTCTTGGTCCTTGGTCAGTGACAAACAAAACCAATCCTGCTCCTTTCAATACACACATGGAGAAGCCCCAGTGCCCAAAGCATTTCTATAATAATGCAATCAAAGTTGAGGGCTAGAGTGTGTACGAGGGTATGCCAAATCAGCACTTCGCTGAGCACACTGTCACTTTCTACAGAGGGGAAACAGGACCATGAGGGTATATCAGGACTTCAGAACTTGACTACCAGGGTTCCCAGATTTCCAACTTACATAACAGATGATGATAATATTGCTGCTAACCTAAGTGTACTGGTTTTGGTTGGGGCAGGTTAATTTTCTTCACTGTGGCTAGTACGGGGCTGTGTTTTGGATTTGTGCTGAACAAAGTGTTGATAGTATAGAGATGTTTTCCTTGTTGCTGAGCAGTTCTCAGAGCCAAGGCCTCTTCTGCTTTTCCTACTGCCACTCTGGTGAGGAGACTGTGGTTGAGACACAGCCAGGCCAGCTGCCCCTAACTGTGGTTGAGACACAGCCAGGACAGCTGACCCTAACTGACCAAAGGGATATTCCATCACATATGACATTAAGCTCAGTATATAAAGTGGAGGGAAGAAGGAGGAAAGGTGGGGGAGGAGATACTTTTGGTGGTGTTTGTCTTCCCACGTCACCATTATGGGTGATGGAGCCCTGCTCTCCTCAAGGTGACTGAACGCCTGCCTGCCCATGAGAAAGGGTGAATGAATTCCTTGCTTTGTTTTGCTTACTTGCATAGCTTTTGCTTTTGCTATTAACTTGTCTTTATCTCAACCCATGAGTTTGTCTAACTTTTACCCTTCCAATTCTCTCCCTGAACCCACTGGTGGGGGAGTAAGCGAGCAGCTGCGTGGTTGCTGGCTGGAGTTAAACCATGACACTAAGACAACACTTTCTTTTAGAAAGCAATATAGTGAACACAAAACTCCCCTAAATTGATACCATAAAAGGCCTTTAATTTTATGAGGCCTGGATAAACAGGAAAATATACTTAAATTTCTACAAATATATGAAAAGACAGAAGTTGCAGAATCCGTTAATTCTTTCCCCATGAGAGAGTCAAACACTGGAACAAGTCTCCCAGAGAAGCTGCAAAAGCCTCATCTTTGTAGACAGTCGAAACTCAGCAGGGCACAGCCCTGAGCAACCTGATCTAAGCTGGCACTGATTTGAGCATGTAGGTGAGACTACAGAATTTACAGTGATCCCTTCTAACCTAAATCATGCTGCTGTCCTAAGGACCAGTTGTAAAAGTTTATCATGGAAACATTTTCCTGCGGCTCTCTGATGCACCACAATGACACCCTTACAGAAAGGTCAAGTGCAGATGTAGAGGCACAAAAAGAATCTTGTGTCTTGATTTCCAGGAAAGTCCTAGTCCAGCTCTCCAGAGTAACAGCATTGCCTTTAAAAAGTCCAGTGCATGAAATATCATTTTTTTGCAGGTGTTTGAGCCATTCCTGCAATCTGTGACCCAAGAGAGGAACAGCACACAACAGGCACTAATGCTCTAAATAGTAGATACAGTCCAAAACCAAAAAATAATTGGAAATGCATCAAGGAATTGTGGCACAGTTTTTAATTCTCTTTTCCATCTGAGGTGCATACCTCTAAATTATAAGCAGCAGATGACAGCATTGTCATCTGTGGTTTGAACAGGGCCAAGCTGGGGTGGATAAACTCAGACATCACTTAGGGGCTAGTTTATACTTTTGGTTAGCTGTAAGGGGTAATGTATTTCTCTAACACTTCAGTACACCCCTTCAAAGGTACTTTAGGTGCAGATGGGTGCCAGGAACCTAAATCATCTAGGCAGCTGGAGGAAATCACCTCACCCTTAGGCACCATAATGGTTCCTTTTTGGGCAACCTGACAGGCACTCTGAATCCCAAAGGGCTTGTAAGATAAATAATGTCAAAGCCTTTATTTGGCATGTTTGGGAAGGGGAGAAGAGGAGGGGGATTAAAATTAATAAAACTAAATAAATAAAGGCTTGAGAATATAGATAGAAGTAGGAACAACAGCAAGAAATTAAACAAAGGGAAAGTTAGGACGAATATCAGAGAAAACTCAATAGTGAGAACTACTAGTGTGTGTCACAGCCTCCCATGGGAATGATCTACTGTTTCCAATACTTAAAACTAGATTGGACAAAGTAATATCATTCAGGGAACAGTCCTGTGCTAAAAAAGGAACAGATTGCTTTGTCTGACATGTCTTTTCTATGTCTAATATTGGTGGGTATGTGATAGCATTGTGTATGACTCAGGATCCCTTTTCAAGTCAAAAAATGTCTGTCACTGGCTCTTTGTCCACTTATTCATTATCATTTTGTTCACCTCAAGCCTTCTGAAAGTGTTAACTACCCAAATCAAAACACACAGTTTGTATTTACAGGTCTGACATTTCAATAACTATCTGTGAATATTAGTTATTTCACATACTGCTTCTCTTCATTTGATTACAAGTAAGAACAATTCCCTGAAAAACATTTAATATCTATATTTTAGTGTAGCACCATAAAGAAAAGGTAGGGAGAGAGAGAAAATTACCCTCAGTGACAGGTAATTCACTGGCTACTTGCCTGGAATTCACATGCTACATTTCCTAATTTTCATTTTACACTCACAGTAAACTGCACATCTTTTCCTTGGAAAGTTGATTTTAAACAGGAGAGGTGATGAGAGGTAGTCAATTTTAGTGTGACATTAAAAAATAACAACAGAGATGTTTAGAAAAAAAATCAACCTTGAAAATATGAGTGGCTGAATATTTTTGTGTATTATTTTGTAAGTTATGTAACATTACAATGTTGGTGCAGTGTTTCTTTCTTTTCTTCATCTCTCTCCTCTCTCCCCCCTTCAAGTGGAATAACAATTCAATAGAATTTAAAGACCTTTTCTTGTGCTGTAAGAACAGCATGCTGAAGAGGAACAGATTTCCTTGACAATCACAGCTTCACAAAGGAGGCTTTAACAAGTAACACAGAAAAAGTGGAAATTTTTACATACAGGGAAACAGAAACACATTTAATGGTGCCCTGAGCTTGCTTTGGTTTGCATCAGCACCACCCTGAGCTGGATACACAGTCGATAACACTGCCCACCCTTTCCTTATTCTGCACCAATGCAAAGCAGCAAGGCATGTCCTGCAGGAGCTGGATGCCAGCAAGGCAGATGAGGCCAGAGTATTCCTGAACCTCCCTACAGCTGCTCCCTGGTGCCATTGACCCTGTGGAGCTATCTCACATAAGACAGATAGAGCTTAGAATGGTACAAGCTACAGAGACGAAAACAGATCCTGGCAGCTCCAGAACAAGAAATTGGTAAAGACAGGATAAATTAACTTCACGTCTGGTGGAGTTAATTTAACTAAACCAACTCTGGCATAGAGGTTAGTTTTATCTGTAAGCATATCATTCCTATTACAAGGACAGGAAGACAAAAAAAAACAATTTCTAACCTGGAAACACATGATGCTGTTCTGTCTCAGAGTTTCTATGTCTCCTTCCAACTCTTTCTCTTTTCTGTTCCACTGCCAGGCAGAGAGAGAAAGATCACTAATGAACCACAGCTTCTGTTCAGGTCATTAGCTGTACCAGAGAGAAAGTTAATGAACCCTAGTATATAAAGACAAAATCAGGTTTTCTTTAATAGTTTCCATACCAAGAGCATCATTTTCTGTTAGTGTAATCCCTGGATGATGTAGTTTGAGTCCTTTTTTTTTTTTCATTTGCACTCTCCAGCCTAGTTTTGGAAGAACAACGTGACACAGAACATCTGGTCATTAAGTGCATACAGATGATATTCAGATGCTGTGGAGCAAGCACCAGAGGTAGTCAGAGAAGGAGGGGAAGGTAAGCCACCTTGTACAAGAAAGGCTCTGGGGGACATCAGAAATAAAAAGTGGTAACTTGCTGAAGCATTGCCCTGCAGACTAATTCCAACAGCAGCAACCAAAAAATTCAGCATTCACCGAGCCCCTGTCTGTTGCTGAGACCACCACTTCCGCTTGCTGGTCTTCCTTCCCATGTAGACAGAGATTCAGACATGGAAGACTTGTGTGCCCTTATGCTTTACCTGAGTGATTTAAAGACTTCAGTGTACTTATCTCTCATAGTTACCCATGGGGATAAGAAAGTGCTATTTCCATTCTATGGTGATATTTATGGCTTCTCAAGCAAACCATGGACAGACAGGATGTATTTTCTCCTAGCTCTCCAGTATCCTAAGCAGATGAACAGTCATTCTTTGCTTCATAGCTGCATCTCGATCAATAGAGGGTACTGCATCCCAGAAGTATATCTACTTTTCCTTTGATAGAAATGTGGTTGAGAACTTACACAAATCAAAGTTGTGGTGATAAGACAAGGAAGGAGAAGAAAAAACATCTATAAAAGTCCTATGAAAGTATGTGTACATTAAATCAAAGCCCAGGAATGTGGGGCAACTGTACCAATGAACCCCTTTCTTTCTGACAAACTCTTGTACCAGCACTACTACTGGGGCACCATTTGGACTGTTCTCCATTTCATGGTTATGAACCCTATGTCACCTTTATTTATGAACCAGTTTTGTATGATTTACATTCCCCACTAAAACCAACCAGGTTGTATGAGAAAATTAGGTACCATATAACGTAAGAAGTGTGGATGGACATTATTGAATGTATTCTACTTCCATTTAAATTTTCAGGTTCTTGTATATTCTATTCCCGGGAAACTTCTTTGTGTAGCACATTTTGGAGGCAAATTGAAGATAACAACAGACGTTCTTACCCAAATGAAACTTTTTCAATCTTTTAAATAGGTGCTGATTGGAAAGCAAATTACTCCACAACAACCCTCAAGTCTACAGCAATGTGTGTATTAAGCACACTGTCCACACATCCTAATCTCCTGTCACTTGTGTTTCACATTAACATCTACCAACACTGAACAGTGGGGAGGTTGCATTTAGTTTTGTATCAAACATGGAACCAGATTCACCCTTCCAGCCGGCATCTTTGTGCTAAAGAAATGGATGCAGCTAAGCAAGGATAAATGCTGCATCCATCCCACAGTTTTCCCTCATTAGGGAGTAGCTTTAAATTATGGAAAAAAATCAGTGTGTTTCCAAACTTGTTCCAGCCCTGAAATGCTGCAGCCCTGCTCATAGACCAGTGGGAATTGTGAAGAAGAAATCTGGTTTCCTTTTTCCTTTATTTCCCAACCATTTGCTTCTCAACTACTTTTGATAATAATGAGCAAAAAGATCAGCAAAGGCCTGGAAAACCTAGCTGATGCTGTTTGCATGCAAGCATCCTTCCACGAGCATTACTTTTCCATCAGTATTTCTCTAGAGTAGCTAAGCATGGTATTTTTATCCAAAGGCAATTTACTGGCATAGAAAAAGTACAGCAGACAATGCATTCCTACTCTATTATGCATGAACACCCGGTATGTACTCAACTTTCCTCTCGATCTTATTTATCGCACTGTCATTAAACCTGTGTCGCTATTACTGTTCTCTAATACACGTCACAAAAATGTGTTCTTATCAGGTCTCCTCTCTCATCTGCTGGTCTAATAATACACTGCCTCAACATTTGGGTGATTTTACCACAAATAAATGAAAAAAGGTTCAGGCACAATATACTCAGGAAAGTAGTGTTTGTGTTTCAGCATAAACAAAAGTCTTCTTTTTTTTTAAAGTCATCTTAATGGTTCAGCACTGCTGACAGAATCATTCAATGATGCTCAAGCAAGGGAGATGCAACCTAATTAAAACTTGTGGTTACGGAGGCCTGGTTGGCAAATATTTGTGAATATTTATGGAGTTTTAGCAAAAACCGCTCTACTGGACTTTTTTTGAGACACAAGGAAGTGGGCTATGTTTAGAGTAGCTCTCTCAGAGGAGTACCCTTGGGCTCTGTCTGACCTGATACTCTAAAAGTGACAGGGAGTCTCCCCAAGACACCGGAATTCAACTGACTAGACAGTGACGTCTCCAGGTTGGTCAGTGGTGGTGGTTTTGGTTGAGGCCAGCACACAGCCTCCCAAACAGAGCCTGACAGAAACAGGAGAAACCACTCCTGATGTGCAGTCCAGATGCAAATGCTCCTGTTTCAGAGGTAGACCAAGTTCAACAACACTTGCACCTGTTTGGCTTCTGCACCCAAGAATAGTCCCAGGCATGTTTAATTTATTCATACGAATAACATCAAGCAGTCTCCACTCTGGTCTTTCAGATAAGAAGGTGGTCATCACGCTTGCCTGAATTTGCTTCAAAAATGTCACTCAGTGTCAGGGCTGCACAACCACCAAAATTGTATTGGGCATCTGAAGACAAAAAGGACACAGGGTTGTGGTGATGTGTTTAAATAGGGCTCACCACGCTGTTCTATCATTGTGTCGTTTGCCAGAGCGGAAGGGGAAGCATGTGAGAAATCATTAGAATGAGCAAGGAGGATGAATAAATTAAGTAAATTATCATGAACAAGGCAGTTCATAATCCAATTGGAGAAGGTGATTATATATCATACTGAGCTAACTAGAAAACACAGGCAGGAAGGATCCATAGTGGAAATACAAACTCCCCTGATTAAAAAAATAATTGTGGGCAGAAAAATGAATTCAGAACAGCATTTTATTGACAGAATTTGCCTCAACTAAGCACTAATAGATCTAATCAGTGCAGGAGATCAGGACAGGAGCTGTGTTGTTATTTTGCAGAATGGTGAAGGCATTGTAAACAAGGGGAGTTATATTTTTCACCTTGTTAAGCATCTTAACAAGCTACCTGATTATACACTGTACCTTTGTAAGGCAGAAGATAGGGAGACAGTCTAGTAGGGGACAAAAACTAGTGGAGGTTCTATTAACATTAATGATGTTTGCAGGTATGTGGTAAAAGTGCCAGCTCTGACTGGTTTTCAAATGTTAGCTCTGGTTCTAGTTACAAAAGTGACACTGTTAAACTTTTGAGGCACTTGATGAATTATAACTCTAGAGCAATATATTATATCAGTGAAAATGGGAATTTCAATTCAGACTGTGACTTTGCTATACCTACTGAACACCAGTTTGATTTCTGCTGGACTTCATTTTTCCAAAAGTTACATTTATTTTAACATTTCAGTACTACTTGAAGAGTCCGGACTCAGTCATTGGCTTAGATGATGTTGGAATCTCACAATTACTGAAGATATTAATACATATGACCACTATGCGTATATCTGTAAGTCTACTGATATGAATAACCATGAAAATCATCATTACCATCATGGCAGCATCCAAATGCCAGTGCAATTGGGGTGCTGAACAAGACCGTCCTGTCCTCTGTCTAATAGAAGAGGTAACAATAAAGATAAGTCAATTTGCTATTTTCATTGTTTGGCCAGAAGACCTGTTGAGGTGAATGTTAAGATAATTTGTGTATCTTCATGGCTTGGCTTCGCGAACGAAGATTTCGAAAGACACTACCCGCGCTTGCTGCAGGTGCTGATGGCTGAAAAGGCCAATGCACGACAGACAAGTCTGGTTGCAGAAGGGACAAGAGAAAGATTTCCCAGGCAGCAATGACTGGATGAGATTCTTTCTGAGTTGTCTTTTCTCCTCGAGAGTGATCTTGCTTGAGTTCTCAAAGGAGGCAGCAGCGTTATAGATGGTTTGTCTCCAGGCCTCCCAATTGGAGGCCAGAGCAGACCAGTGATGATGGTCAATATGGCCGAGGCTGAGATGTTGTTTCAATGAGTCCTTGTATCTCTTTTTCGGGGCTCCTCTCTTACAGCAGACAGTGACAAGTTCACCATAGAGCACGATCTTAGGGAGGCAGTGGTCCTTCATCCTGGAGATGTGCCCTGCCCAACGCAGCTGTGTTCTCAGCAGCATGACCTCGATACCTGTGACTGCAGCCTGTTCAAGAACAGACGTACATGTACAGTAAGGGTGTATGTATATATACATATATATTTATGTGTATGTGTGTATATATATGTGTGCATACGTGTGGCAGTGATCTCCTCTGGACCTCAGTCACCCTATGGATTTCATGCAGCCCTTGGGACTCGTGCACAGAGATTTCTACCTAACTTCCCCAGATGTAGCAGTAAGAGCAAAATGTACATGTGAGGTGATTTACATGGGATGAGTGACATCACAGAAAAGTGAGATCGCTCAGTCTCATTCAGGCATTCCACTAAGTAGTGACTTTTTAAAATTCCTGAATCATGACAAGGTCCATATTTTTTATAAGAAGCCAGAGCCAAATACTCAAGGGGATTGCAGTCAGGAAGTTCTGTTAGATTGAGCAGGAAGTGTGTTTGTTGGGTAAGGATTTGGCTTTATATATTAAAGATATAATAATATTTAGCTGAAAATGTTTCACAAATCTTGAAATGTTTCCAGCCGTAAGCTCTCTAAAATCATGAGTCAAGCAATGAAAACCATGAAATTTGCTTTAAAATTATGTTTTCATTTTTTGTAACTTAGTAAACATAGTTCACTTCCCTCCCTCACCAGTTTCTTTAAAAGGTGCAACATTATAAATATGCTGTATTTTAAAATTACACCTGAGTCTCTCATACAACCTTTTGGTTCCTCTGTCTATAAGAAAAAGCATTATAATAATCAGTAAAATCTCGGTTTACCCAAAAAAAGACACAGTACTGCCTGTGGGGATTAGCCCTGCTCTGTGTTATATGCCAAATTGTTCACAGACATTTTTTGGGAGAGTATATTTGAAGTAGCATTCACTGCTTCAAAACTTAATATGTGAATGAAGCACATAAGCCCTAACTCCTGATGGATATACCACTTAAAACTAGTTTCTCAAGTAGTCCTTTTGCACAAGTCCTTTTGTTCAAGTAATCGAGAGATGTTCAGAATTTCAGCCCAAGCATTGTTCTCTACCTCTCCTCCCATGATACTTGACAACTATCTTACATCTTGCCATGGTGTTGGTCCATGCCAACTGAACACTCTCACAATTTCTGGATATGGTCTGGGGAATAGCACAGACCAGGAATGATTCCTAACAGACAGATAGGGCACAGCCCAACTCCTTTTTCTGATGAGAAGAGACTTTCCTCAGTGTGAACATGAGCCAGACCAAGCCAATGGGTCTGGGAGTCACAGTTTGTGTTGTGTTTTCTTTAGCACTCTGGTTACACTCATTGAGACAAATAAACAGTCCAGGGTAACAGTCTAATTCTAAACAGACATTTTAGTATTGACATAACAATGCACTCAATGCTAGAGCACTAAACAAAACCCTTATATATGAATAAAGATTCTTATTTTTGGCATATTTTACAACAGTTAGTATAAAAATCATCTGCTTCCAATTTATTTCAACATTTCTGTGAATGAATTTGCATGGATATGAAAGTCACACTGGAGAAAAGCTGTGCTTAAGTGCCTGCAATTCTCTTCTTCTTAACTTCTCAGTTCTTCAGTTTTCAGAAAAAAACTTGTAACTATGAGTCTGAAAATAAGAATACATCATACTAAATCATCCAGTGGTGTAGAGAGTCTACCATCTTCATGGATAATGTCCTCCCACATTCAGCTTATCTTTGCAGATAAGACATGTCCTCCTAAGGACTCTTGCTGCAATTCACAGTCATTACTTCTCATTCTACCTACTGTGGACACACAGAACTGTTTATTTAATTTCATCTTTGCAGCTACCTTTTATGTATTGAAAGGTTGTTTTCAGATCATCTCTTTAGCCTCTATCAGTCTTTTCAAGATAAGGCAAACCCATTTTTTCCAAGCTTGCACATTTAGTTTAAAATTTTCGTTTCTTTCTTCTGGATATTCTTTAATAGATCCGCATTTTGCCTGAAGAGTGGTATCCTTTCGAAAGCTTATCAGCCCTGAGGAGCAGATTACAGATTGGACACAATATTCCCATTTACAGAGCTCAGAGTAATAGTTGCTTTACTGTAGAAAGTTAAACTTTCCCCACTGAATTATTTACATGATCATTTTATTTACAATAAATAAATATTTTTTCCTGATTATTTTCTTAGTTGGTTATTTTCCCCTGCTTGTGTAGTAAACTTTCTGATTTTGCCCCTGCCTACATTGCTATTGCATTTGCTCTTAATACTGAGGGAACTTTTTGCTTCTCTTTGATGCCTGCTAAATGTTCATGTTTTGAAAGACATAATTTTACTAAGTCACTATCCCTACCCTTCAGTGATGATGTTTTTGATGAGATTATTATTTCATCAAAATACTTCCAGATGACTTTTTTTATTATGTTTGCTTTCCAGCAGATTATTCTGAACAGTCAATTGAAGACTTCTTTCCTGGAAACCTTATTTTATCACTCTCCCACCTTGTAATCCTGTGAATCAAGAATTTAGTGTTTAATGTTTTGGTCACCCAGTCTGCCTTCTACTTTCCCCAACTAGTTCTTTTTCATCAATTAGGATCCAATCTAAGAGAGTCTTCTCCTTCTGCTTTCTCTGCCATTAGTATCAACTGTTGTCACCAATAAATTTGAACAAGCCTTTGTCTTTTTACGTTCCTGTATTGACTGATGTATGGGTAGTTTAAGTACCCCATCAATACTAATTACTGTGCGTAAGTCAAGTCTATGAGTTAGAAGCTCAGGTCTCAGGTTTTGTTCTGGCACACAGCTTGCTTCCAGAAACATCAGAGCCCAGTGGCAGCTGGATACTGCTTGTCATCCCAAAAGAGAGTCACTAAGTACTCTTTTCTTTGTTTTCTCTAGGTAAAGGTGAATTCCCAAGACTTTGAGCCATCAGACATTCTTCTTCTTTTGTATGAGTTCCCTTGTAAAAGTAAAAGCATAAGTGGGAAGAGAGTATGGTGTGCTGACATTTTCATTGGAAGTACCTCAGCCTGATGCTTACTGGGGTGTTTCAGGATGAGGAGAGTACAAAGGAGTGAAAGGTATAAAGGTAATGGAAGAAGAAACAGAAAACAGAAGAGGGACATAAAAAAGGATTAAGCTTTTCCCTCCAGTTTCTACCATTTTTGTATGGGCACACCACTGATATCTCAGTCCCACAGCTTTCAAAGAGTTTGTACCAACCTTCTTTGAGAGTCCTGGAAACAAGTAATTTATCTCCTTCGTTCTTTTTCCACAGCCCTCAGAAAAATTAAGCTGTGCATCTGTTAGTATTTTTAAATGATTTGGCATCCATAAACATCTGAGTCTGAATCCTCACTCACCAGCTTGCTGCAGTCTCAATAGTCTGACATATGGCTGGACAGGAGTCCTTAACAAAAAGAGGCTAAAACTGACATAAATATAATTTTGTTGCAGAGTACTGTGCATTGTGTGTGGAGTTGAAGAAACAAGCCAACAAGCAGGTCATCCATACCAAATTATCTATGTAGCCTTACATATATTGGCTGAAAATTATGCAGACACGTAGGAAATAGTGTCTAAAAAGTCATTGTATATATTTTTGTGCAGAATTTTTACAGGAGGATGATTGCTAACATGCAATTCCAAGTTGACTCAGTACGTATGGCAAGAATGAGAAGGATCATATGGTTTGTTTCTCATGTCCTTAAAATGCAATTATTTTAATTAATTACAGTATTGTAATTTCTCCAGAGGAATATAAGCAATGTGAAAGAAATAAGCAGAGTATATCTATGCCAAATGGAAAACAAGGTAATACAGGAAAAACTAAAAATACACAGAAGGGAAATTTAACACAGAAAAACAGAGTTGGCAATGAGAAAGGACAGCAGCAAAAAAAGACAAAATATTTTTGGTTAAAATAGTTCTCTTTCTAGTGTCAGCATCTCACATCTGCTGTCATACAGTAATGAGAGCTGAGGCCACTGTAATGCTGACCCAGCCATAGGTAGATGATTTATAATGAAATTGTATCTGCATATGGAAAAGTGTCACAGCTATCAGCTAAATCTTCAAGCTAAAACAATTTAGGAACCTGAACTTTGAGGAATTAGGATATCCACCCTGTAATTAACCATAAGACTGACTAAAATGGAACAGGAAAAATATATTTTAAATCTCATCCATCCCAGCACAAAAATTCCATAGTTGCCTGTTATTTTGAATTTTGAGCTCTACTGTCCCAAAATAAGATTGATGTAGGAAAGAGAGAGCTCAGAGATATCCATCTTAGTAAATGATGGAGCAGAATCAACCATATCCCCTCATGGTGGTTTTCTTTCCCTTCTATTTGCTAGGCTCATTATTGACCAAGTTGTAAATCTTAGTGGGTTTTTCCAAACATGACCACCAATAAGGTCTACAAACTGGCACTTTTATTTGCACTTGTTGCTATCAGGGGCTTAGAAAAATCAAGTGAACTGGTGTAGAGACAAGAATATTTTATCCAAGACGTGACCTGCTCCAGACAGAATGTAAATGCCTTTTGGGAACATCTGCAGTAGAATTTGATCCTCTCAATAAGATTTGGGAAGCAGTTTGGACATGTTATGCCTAGACAATCTAAAACACTAGAGCAGGGCAGTGGGCTAACTCAGCCATATCACATCCGGTACACACACCCATACAAGGAGACCTCTCCTAAGCAGTTCATTGCTCAAAGTTATTGGTCCAGCTCTGTGGAGTCAATAAGCATAAATGCTCCAGTTATAGGTAGCTCATTCTGTACCTATATATGTTAAACAATTTCTCCACATTTTTTAATTTTAGGAGAATACTGTCATTTAAGAAACTAAACATAACCTAAGTGGAGCCCATAAAGCCCAGGTGAGAATTCCAGGTGTATCCAAGTTTCATGATTATTTGTGACAACTGGAAAATGCCAAGGTCTAGATCAAGAGTCATAAAGTATTCACTTTTCAAAAAATTAACACAGAATTACAGCAAGATGTGACGTCTGTCGGGCTTTAAATTCCAGGCCTTAAATAGCAAAGAATTCCTTGTTTGCTCCAGAGGAAAAATAGTATTGAACAAAATCTACACTAGTAAATTGACCAGTGGTGGAGATTGTTCCTGGAATTTCTAATGCAGACTGTTAAATTGGTAGAACAGTCCCTGGGATATCATGGCTTGTGGACAACTAGCCAAACTCTAACAAATTCACAGATGCGAACTGGCAGTGCACTGAGTTCAGGAATGGGTTCCAATAGATAAGGTGGATGTCACCACCCTGTTTTGGAGGCTAAGAGGATGTAATGACACAAATGCTGCTGAAGTAAGCCAGCTGGCCATCCAGTGAAAGAACAGCCCTAAAGCACTTGCTGAAATAGAAGCAGCTTTGGATAGATTTTCCCACTGATCTAGCTGCTAGAGCAGGAGGCAACTCAAAACCTGACAGTGCGCAGGATGATGTTTGAAGATTATTCTTTTTTATATCCTTGCTTAAAAAAACATGAAGCATCCAGCCAAGGAGCAGGAAAATATTTGTCACCATAACACAAAAATAGTGAATAAAAACCAACAAAGAGTTGATGAGTTTGTCAATAGTCCATTACCTGGGAAATTTTTGTCTAACTGATTCAGCAAATATTTACCACAAATTTCCTGTGTATCTTTCTCCTCTGATTTCAAGTTTCTTCCCTGTTTTATCTCCTTTCCTAACTTCCAAATAATTTTCTACCACTGGACCCCATTCTGTTTCCTAGGCTCCCTCCAACCCTCTCTCTAGAGGATGTAAGAGAGAAAGAGATATTGGGCTATGATGGGAGGCAGAGTAAGGAGGAGTAACAGATAAAAGAGAGAAAGGGGGATTGGAAGGGGAAGCAGAAAGGGGAAATCTCATCTTTTGACCAGTCTTAGTTTTAAGGGGGTGCTTAAAAGTGAGCAGTGAAATTATTTTGCAGATGTGGCCAGGAAGATTTGATCTTATATGCAGGACAAGGAATGGGGTTGTAATTGAAAGAATGGAAGAAGAATGGACAAGAGTTAGAGATCTGGCAGAAGTTTTATATGTTCAACCAGAAGGATTTATAGGCAGCCTTTTAGGTTTTCTTGAAATCTACCAACCAACTTTACAGTCACAAGAGGCTACTTTTAAATTGCTTTCTATCCAGTGATGTAGTGTCTCTACAGTTTCCTGTAACTGGGAAGTAAACACTGCAATGGAAAATATTGGTCTGAATGAAGTAACCACTGCTGGTCTTTTTCCTACTCCTAAAGTTAGATAGTACACCCCTATTTGTAGAATCTGCAATGCTTTGATACAGTCCAGCAAAATGAAAGTAACATGAGAAGGGGAAATAAATCTATACTACCTGCTGTGAGTTACTGGAGTGGAAAGAAAACCCTCTTCATCTGCTTTCCTCCCAAAGCATGCTCATCTTCTCATTCATGTAACAGATGAGTCTGAACTCTGCTCTCACCTCACCAGAAGCACAGGCTGCTTCAGGCAGCAGGAAATGACTTTTGCAGCCCTGGCTAAGCATTGGCAGATTCTTTGTCAAACACCATATGAAAAAAATGCTGCTACTGTAAAGGACACACATACAACAATTACCTTTAAAAAAAAACATTTCCCTTTCTTTCTTTCTTTTCTTTCTTTTTCTTTCTTTCTTTCTTTCTTTCTTTCTTTCTTTCTTTCTTTCTTTCTTTCTTTCTTTCTTTCTTTCTTTCTTTCTTTCTTTCTATCTTTTCTTTTCTTTTCTTTTCTTTTCTTTTCTTTTCTTTTCTTTTCTTTTCTTTTCTTTTCTTTTCTTTTCTTTTCTTTTCTTTTCTTTTCTTTTTTCTTTTAATTCCTAAAACTGAAAATCACAGACATTCAGGGAGTTCAGTTTCTCATTATGAGGTTTGTCCATATTGCAGAATGAAATACAGAACTGCAAACACAAATGTGGATAACCTTTCCCTCATTAGGAAACACCAAGCTCTGTCTACACTCAAAGATGCTTTCCTGCAGAACAGGGACACCCAAAAGATTGACATCCTTGCTAAATAAGTAACTGGTAATTGGCCAAAATTAAAGTAAAATATTCTGTAGAAACCCAGTATTTAAAAATGGAAACAAAAGAAATGTTCAATATGCAAATAGACTTTTGTGGAGGAGTATCAGCAAGTCTGTGAACCCCACTTCAGAGTTCATTATTCAGGAGAAAAAGTTATGTCTAAAACTAGGTCTGTGAGCAACTGAATAAAGTTCAGGGATCTTTTTTCTATTGAAACTACAGAAATGAAAGCTATGACCTTGATGTAACTGGCCTCTGAATAAATTATAATCTGAGTAAAATTCTCAAGTGTTCTTTAAAGTTTTAGTTTCTATTTTCTGTTGACTCTCAGATAACATTTAAGTTCTTTTGGAAGTTTTAGCCAGGATAACGAACAAATATAATGACTAAAACCAATATCTGTGCAATTTTAGGACTACTGTGAAGTGAGTGAAACTCATTAGGCAAATAGAGATTTTTCAAACTGCTAAGTAATACACCCTCTGGCAACATATTCATTAAGAAAGTGGTAGGGGAGGACAGTATGTGTAATGGGTAATAAGTGACTATTCGTTATACTAAATACATACAGTTTTATTTATATTTCAAGTTTGAGAAATAAATATGTACACTTTTTGGGATAGTTCTTGCCTACCCATCCCCCCTGAAGTGTTCTTTACAAATAAATGTTTCTATGCCATTTTAAGCAATGTCATGTGGAGATACTCATGTGAACTGTGAAATAAACAGCAGCAGTTTTTCTGTGCTAGTGCAGGGTTAATTAGTGCATGCAGAGCACTGTACTAATGGCATTAATGTCTTTGTACAGCTTCGGTGTTGGAGGTAGTATATTCTCACCTAACTTGGATTCTCTACAAATCCTGCCTAAAGAAAGCAGTCAGAGTGAGCTGGATAAACACAGGTGTCATACATAAGACATATTATGTGCTGCTTTCATTCTATTCACTTCTCATGGGCAAAGGCTGCAATCCTGCACCTAGTTTCACAAAGAAGGTCTGAGGGAGAGAAGACAAAAAAATAAAACTGGAAAGCAAGATTATTGAAGCCAGCCAGAAGTTATTTTACTTAATACAAACCAGAGACTGCTGAAAGTAGACATGGTAAATTTTAGACTATGTAAATAGATGGTTCAAAAAAGAAACTAATCAGATGATTTCCATGTCCACTAGAAACATGACAAGAATAATGGATTTTAGTAGCAGCAAGGGGCATAAGATTTTAGAAAGAACTCTCTAACTGAAAGAATAGTTACATACTTTAACAGATTATAGAAGGCAGCCCTCAACTCACCATCGCTAGAACAAACTAAATAAACATCCATCAGGGCTGATTAAGGAGCAGATGGCTTGGTACTGGGCTGAAATAGTCTAATAAGGCAATACACGGTTACCTTCTGATATTGAACAAAATGCTTTTGAACAAGAGGAATGAAGCACTGACTTCTCTGAATCAACAGAAAAATTGCTGGCTCCAAATCCTTAGCAGCTTAACATAAATAATTGCATAGAAGGTTCTGTGTAGTTGTCACAGACAGCAAAATGCAACTTATTAATGAAGCTCCTTTTCCAGCACTTACATAAGGAGTTTTTTTTCTGTGAAATAACTGGAAAGCCTCAGTGAGCTGTGGATGTTGGTACCATAGGTCTTAGATCCTAAACGCCACTTAAGACCTGTGTTTGGCATTTGTAACAGGGAGAGAACTTGCAAGCAGGACAGGAACAGTTGTGAAAATAAGCAAACAGCTGAGTTTTAACATTTCAAAAACAATTGCATAGGTTTTTTTCTTTTTGATTAGCAGCATTAATTTTCCTCCACATCACAAGCAGATTTATAGCCCAATCAATCTCTGTCTCACATACAGCAGAAATTTTGGAAGAACACACGTGCTAACAGCTCCAAATATGCTGCCTGCGTTATTCTTGCCAAATTCATGCATGTGCATGAGAGGGCTTTTTGTTTTGCATAGATTGACAGATTAGTATACTGATGGTAGCCCATTTATTAATCCATTTGGCCATTTTTCTGTATGCATCCATGTATGCTATGATTTTATGATTATTGCTGTGACTCGAAAATCTGATGCTCAGGAGAATCAAGAGCTAAAATCTCTTGAGTCCAGGTCCAGGAGCATCAGAAGAATAATGACTTAATGTAGAAAATAAATTAGTCAGAAGTCATTTTCATTCTATCTAATCATAGATGAAATATATAGACTATGTCTATAGACTACGTAGACTACAAACAATCTAATGACACCTTCAAAAAAAGTCATGCCACCTCCTGCAAGTATTTAGTTAGTTTTAGAGGGACACCAAGCTGTTGAAAGTATTACTCGGGGAAAATAAAGTAATTCCAGATCATCACTGTAATAGTCAGGCTACATTAATATGAATGTAATATCAATGTATAAATGTTCTCTTATTTGAACAGCCAAAAGCGTGAGCAAAACATTACATGGTTTCCACTAAGTCTTAAACTTTAAGAAATATGAGTCATCAGGGCTTGAATATTAATTCCAATAATTAATGATACACTAGCTTTAATTTCATTATGTAAGGAGTTTTCCAGGAAGCAAGTTGCTGAAATTATGAGGAAAGGTCATCTTCATGCACATATACCAATACCTAAGCTGAAATCAGTTCAACTAGAACTGAAAATTGTATCTTAACTTCAAACCTGGACATAAGAACAGATAAACTTACCTTTGAGCATTAGTAATTCTCCTTCTTTGTTTCTTATGTTTTAATGTGTTTGTATTTAACTTTCCTACTTTAACATAGCCTGTCTCACTTTCTTTTCCCTTTCTCCCATTTTCCCAATTATCCTTTTCTCTATGTTTTGTTTACGTTCCCCTATTTGTCCTTCATTACCTTAGTCCTTCTCATTTCAAAAGCGTACTCCATTTTACACTTATACCATTATGTAAACCAGACCACTGAGCAGGAGACTGGGCTGGAAATACAACATGGAAATCCCTGATAAGACAGGCTAGAATGAACATTTGTATTACATTAATGGATTTTTTTTATATTATAATAAGAAAAATATCTTCTTGAGTTACTGAATACAATGCACAATATTTTACTAATATACTACGGTGGTCACTAATCCGATGTGAAGGTCATATACATTTCATCTATTAGCTTTTACTATTGCTTTCTGTAATAAATTGATAACCCAGCTTCTGAACCAACCTTTACCATCCTTATTCTGTTTATACCGTAATTGAGGATATTTTTGAACAAGTAAAAAAATTTAAATAAAAGAAAGGGAAAAGAGAAAGGCAAGTTAATGCTGATGAGAGTATTTTTTCCCCTGTGTCTGTGTAGTCTGATTCATTGCAAAGTATTTGTCATTGAAAATCCTATTGTTTTTTCAGGTATTGAAATTTGCTGTATCATTTTTCAAGGGTTTTAAAATTGCATTTTTAAATTAAAAAGTAGAACCAATAACAATGAATTTCAGCTGTACAACTGTCAAAGAGACACTGTATATTCCAGGATAGTCAGGAATAATAACACTCTGGGAATGTATGCTCCTCTTTAATTTGGAAAGCTGTCTGAAATTAAACACTTTAAAAGCAAAATTTTAACCTAGTTTTATCATGCTGACGTTCACTGCTCTCCTTTATATAATATCAACCTTTGTGGATATTTTCTACTAGGAGAACAATTTCCATGTAAGAATAATGTTGAGTTTAAGCAATGGTTAAGGAGCCAAGAACAATTACCTTTAGTGAAACTATACTTTATTCACTATTGGTCCCATCCTGTTCAATGTTTGGTAATAAACTCAACTCTTCTCAAAAAGC
Organism: Pachyramphus minor; assembly: GCA_013397135.1. Lineage (NCBI taxonomy): Eukaryota > Metazoa > Chordata > Aves > Passeriformes > Tyrannidae > Pachyramphus > Pachyramphus minor. The sequence goes on from VYXB01024585.1 coordinate 354,950, forward strand.
ATATATAGGTTGCTTCCAAAGAATAAACATGTAGGTACAATCCTCACTACCAATGCTCTGAGAAATTAACTTCTGCTGTTGTAGTATAGAAAACATTTTTCAAAGCTTTATTTTGTCCTTTACTTCAAAAATGCTTTAAGTCTTACAGTAATGCTTCTTTTCAAGGCCTTGTTATTACTTTTGTATATCAGAAGAGGTGTTGAAGGAATTGGTGGTTTGTTTGCTGAATTACTTTGGACCCACAAAAGGTCTGAAAGCACTGACATATGATGCTAAAGTACTGTGATAGAGTACATGACATTTAGAACCACTACATTGAGAGAACAGGGTATCCTAACTTAATCTGAAAGCCATGAAATCATGAAATATGCATTTTCAAGGCTATCATAATTCAAGATATAAAAAAAATTAAGATAATATGCGACCTGTGTTCAACAAGGATCCAGCCAAGCTATGTCAACCACACTGCTTTGTCTAAGTCACCTATACAAAGAAGAAGCATTATTTTTTCATCCATTTGGAGTTCAGTTAAATACTGGCATCATATGTAAATGTGACAAATACAGTAAATACATAAATACAGTCATATGAAGAAACATTAATGATGGAATCATCAACATCCAGGAGCTGAACTTTCATGATCGCTGTGGGTCGCTTCCAACTCTATGATTCTATGATTCTATAGGTAGGAAGATGGGAATTAGTACTGTAACTGTGAGGTGAGCAAAGAATTGGCTAGTAGAGAAGTATTGAAAGTGTTGAAATGGAAAAAAAAGAAGGTAACAAATGGTTGGCCTTGGATCAATGTTAATTTTTTGTGTAAATAACCCTGGATTATAAAAAAAAAAGTATTCTTTAGATGGAAAGCTAAAAGGCATTGTCAGTACTGAAGAGCATTAGGGTATTTCACAGAAAGAACTGCATGGCCCTGAGGATGGGAGTCAGCACAATCAAGTTAAATTAAATTTAAAATAAAAAGAGTAAGGTCATAAGGGACTATGAATGAGAATTTCTTCTATTGACTAGGAGCTTGTCAAGAAGTGACTGGGAAGAGAGAGACACAGGTGTACAGGCTGCTCACAGGATGGTTATGAGCTCGCAAGGGATGGCAAGCATGGGAAAACTCAAATGCCATTGTGCAATATATCAGTCAAGGTATTTCCAACTGAGATAAAAAAGAATAAATTCTGCTATACTAAGCCTTGATGAGACTTAATTTGTAATAGTGTGTACAGTTCTGGTCATTTATTTTCAAGGAAGATATGAAATGGAATAGACATAGAGAAGGATCACTGTCATTATCCACTGAGTGGAACCAAGAGCTTATCAGACAAGAGAAGAATTCACCTTGTAACCAATGTGATTGGTGCCTGTACATAAACCAGCATACAAATATGGGAGATAAAGGACTGATTTAAACTGAAGGAGAATGTTTTACAGAGTAATAAATAGTCATAACGTGGGTGTTATTGCTGTAAGACACAAAACAAAGCAGATTTTGAAATCATTTTCCAAGTAAAGTACCAGGGATAAAAAGTGCAACTACTACTGAAAGTAGTTGAAAATATAGTGCAATATATAAAAGTGCAACTACTATACTGCAAATATACTGTTTAAAACATTTAAGAAAGTAAATATAGGACTTATAATAATGTCCATAATGTCAGGCAATTGCATCTGAAGACCAGAAAACAATTTCCAGTTCTGTATTTCCAGGATTCCACTCTTAACCCTTTCCAAAGATTTGAATACTCCTTATGAAGGCATGAGAATTTCAAGAATAAGTGATTTTTTTAACTTACAAATGTAAGAAGAGAAAAAAAAAGAGAGTATGACAAGTGTAGACCACTTTCTAAACAATGGTTAGGTTTAATAAATTGTTCAAATTGTCTAAACTGTATTATCAGTGTGGACCATGGTCTCTGAAGTTTTATGGCAGTCTTCAAGAGGTTTCCTCTTTTTCAGGATTATGGTAACTACACTCATCCAGACCTCACTGCAATTCATAGAAGTCTTTCAGATTTCAGAAAGTTTTGAACCAGGCTATACATTTCTATAAATATGTTTATTTAAAATCAGAAAAATTAATTCAGTCAAAGATTAAGTTCATGAAACAGACAGAGAGATCATAACTGTGCACTGCCTTAACTGTATTTTAACTCAAGCAATTAACGCCAAGTATTCCAGCATGTCATTCATGGAGAAAATCTTATTCACAAGGCTGCGTTATTCATGATGAAGTCTTGCACATATTCAAATTCATCACAATTTTCTTAGTCGGAGGTTCTTATTTTTATGGAATAAATTCATAATTAACATTTCAGCAGAGGGACACCTGTTGACACACTAGAAAAGTATTACAGCTAAGAAGGATTTAAGAACAAATGCTGATATTTTTAAGTGGAAGTAGCTCTTTATTCCCTCCAAAACGATATTCACTCTGTCAGAAAATTACAGTGTATGGACACACCTAAACTCTCAACATACACACACAAAAAGAGATTTTTTTAAAAAAAAGTAAAATGGACTTTTGGCCATTAGAAGCACTTGTGAAGTAGCAAATGAAGAAACAGGTACAAAATACAAGTAACGGTTAGCTGTATTGTGTTTGGAGCTGCAGGTATGGGCAAAGACTATTAACCTGCCTCAGTGACCTACCTCCAGGGGTCTCTTTCAGTATCAATTATTTTCTTCTTCCAGACCAACTAACAGAGAATTATAGAATTATAAAATACCAGGCTGGAAGAGTATGTCAAGGATCACAGAGTCACAGAATATGTTGAGTTGGAAGGGACCCATAAGGATTATTGAGTCTAACTCAGCCTTGCACAGCACCATCCACAAGAGTCACATCATGTGTGATCATCCAGTCCATCCTTTCTTAGCAAGACCACAGTAAAAACAAGACCCTTTGGTTTGAAAATAAGTTATTATATATTCATCTCATCTGAGTACATGTTTTAGACAAGAGACATGTTGGTTTCTCTCTTAGACAAATTTTAGCCACAGATTATTACAGTGCAAAACACTGCCTGGATACTAGCTTATCACTGTTGGAGTCTGGAAGATTATTATAATTTTCTACCAGACCATCACCAGAAAGGTCAAGTAGTTAAACAGTTACTTCCCTTCACAGTTAAGAAAGGCTGGATGACAACAGACAGCATAAACTGTCAAAGGGAGGTTTCTAAGAGTCTTCAATATAAAAATTAAACTAGACCCTAACACTAGACTGAAGACATATAAAAATAAAACAATAGTGTCTCCCTCTGCATTCCACTCTCAGTTTTCATATCCATCTCTGAATATGTATTTAACACAGTTGTAGGGACCATGAAAAAAAAATAAAAATTAAAATTAAAAAATAGACTAAACACCCACTTCCCACCCAACCAACTCCTTCAAAAAAAAAAAAAAAACACACTTAAAGTTCCCAATTAGAAAGGAGAGAGGAAATGAAGTTCAGCAAAAATTATATAGTTTACGAAATAAGGACCCTTGCATAAGTTCTTGAAATGCCTGTAAATTCTCTTCAGTCCCTAATCAGAATTAAAACACTGCTCTCATATTATCTAGGCCCATTTAAACAGAAACCCACCTACAATGACATAGTATATTAGTACTCCTCAAAGTGTTAAAAGTAATGATTTGGCAAACTTAAGAAGCTTAGGACTGCCAGATTTATGACAGTGTTATTACTGTTGGCAGATCACTTTTCTTTTTAAACTGCAGCATATACCAGGTGGAACTGAAGTATTCCAATGGTTGATTCTGCCTGGGTATTGCACAGATATTAGTAAATGACAGTAATTTATCAGGAAACATTCCAGGCCTCTGCTGAATTAGGACTCTGTCATACTACAAGACCTTCATATCACTGTTGTTCACCTGGTGAATTATAAGGTCTAAATCCCTGTCATTTGGGGTCTGCAAAGAAGTCATCAACATTCTTGTGTCTATCTTTAGCATTTAGGTCAAACTGCAACTGGGATAGTTGCAGTGTGAAGTACATCTTATTATTGGCTATATATTTTCTATATTTGTTCTATATTTGTTAACAATCAACCGTTTTGTGTTCAGTTTGTTTCTGTCTATTTTTTGTCTCAGTCAAAAATAGATCTTCTTCTAACATAAAGTATTAATTTATTCCCTGGGTATGAAAGGGTATAAATACATGTATTTATTAGTGTATTTTTAGTTGGATTTATCTTAACTGATTACATTGTTCACTGTCATATCATTGCAATGCCTCACAACACTCAGGCTTTTGCAGTTCTGTTTTCACAACCATGCAACTTTCTTCCTGCAAATCTGAAAAAAAAAAAAAAAAAAAAAAAAAAAAAAAAAAAAAAAAGAAGAGGTAAATACTAGGAAAAAATATAATTAAATGACCCAACAGTGGCAAACTCAGTGACCTAACTCTCAATTCTGGTCTACTGGATGTGGAATATCCTCCATAAGAACACTTCGATGCACAATGAGATATGCCTTGCACACGTGTGAGTCTGTTTACAGTAGCAGAGTGAGCAAGCACAGTGAATATTGCAATGATAGCTTTTGCCTCTGTCTGAAGTGTAAATTCAGGAGTACCTCTGAACACCCAAATCTGTGTCACCCATCACTGCCAGGGTGAAACCTAGTACAAAGCACAAGTCATAGATGTATTCCATGGATGTGACCTTCCGTGTGCTCTTGGAGGGTGTTAATTTGAACAATCAGTGAGAATCTGCCTTTCAACCCATAGTGAGCTCATGAATCTGTCTGTTTTCCTAACATCTATGCCTGGTTTTCCCTCCTTTATGTCTGAATGGCACTGACATATTTTACAGTTGCAGTCGCACACATATCCTGTTAGACAGGTGGCACTAATTAAATATTGGACATCACAGTTATCCATTTAGCAACAAATATAATTATGATCTATCTGCTGGTGCATAAAAGCAAGAATCTCTTGAAACTCAGTTGAGGCAGGTGTATTTTAAAGGAAACTGCAAATAACTTATCAGAGGCTGTTCCTCTCTAAAGCAGTCCTCAGTGAGATTCAAAAATTGAATAAATGAGATCTAGCTCACCAGGTGGGTTTTTGCAGGCTGTGATGTTGGTTCTTACAGTTCTAAAAAGGAAGTGATAAGCCTTCTGTATTGAATGTGAGTGCTCTACAGACGGGAGGATAGACGACTGAAAAGAGAAATCCCCACAGTGAGGGATTTGTGAGATTTGGCAGAAAATCTACATCACAATACTGTGCTATTTCCCACAAGGAAGGAGGCCAGAGAATTTCTCAAGAGGAAGGCAATATTCCACCATTACTACTTTACAAGTGACAGACAGGAGACAAATCGGGTACCAGCACAGACAGGTATCTTCTTTATTGTGTTCCTTGACACAGGAAAATCTGAAAGGTCTAAGACACCAATTTCAGCCCCATTTCACTTAAAGTTTATATGCAGAATAAAACTGCAAGTTCGGGGTATCTTGGAAAAATCCATAGGGTGAACAGAGATCACTCATTCTCAGAGCTTTCTAGCCGCTTGCCTGGCTTGCAAGCTTAGCAGAAGTCTGTAGAAGCAAAAAAAAAAACATAAAGCCATCACAAAGGCTGTATTTTGGGACTTACAAATGGAAGCTGAGATATTTTAGCTATTCAATTAACTGGGGCTATAGGATTTGCTTTGTGAGCATTTTATTTCTTAATATACGCTGCCCTTCTCTAACCTCTGAATAACTTTTTACTCTACTCCTTTTTATCTGTCACTACCTTAAAAGAGGAAGCAGAACACTGTGTGAGTTGCAGGACCACCTCTGTTGCCACTGAAAGCCATTACAGGTGGTGAAAGCATTAGAAATTCAGAAGTAAATTGCAAAGTTGGTTTGGAGCACAGTGAAGCATTTAGTTGCAACTCAGTTGGGTGTAAAAAAAAAGAAGTCACACTCCAAAAGAGACAGAGAGCTTTCTCTGCTTGATATTATTGAATAATTTATTTGAAACACACATCAAACTATTAGAATGAATGTGATGGTCTTCAGACAGAGGTCATGCGGAAAAGTACAGGGCCAATAACCACTTTTTTTCTCTTTCGTTGGCTATCAAAATACTTGGTTCTTTTAAAAGAGAAGCCAGTCACAATCAATCATTTTTATATGCCCTTCATTATAGATTATGTCTAATCAGTGTAACTGGCTTTGAAAAACGCTATCACATAGAAGCTACAAGTCATGCAAAATATCTCTTAAATAATGAAGCTAAAATGAAGATATATCACATAAATCCATTGAAAACTCCATTTCCATGGAATGCTGTGTGAAAAGCAAGTTTTACAGTACACGTTTGACTTTACTACAGAAAGAGCTTCCTGACAGAACCCAGAGCAGTGCAGCCACTGTGCATGAGGCAACACACAGCTCTAAAGTAAATTATTATCTTTCAAACACTCAGCCCAGATCATTTTCAAAGGTAGTTTGTGTTGAGACCCATTAATCCCCCAAACATCATCTAAACACATTGTAGAGCCAAAGGCTCATGAAAGGAAACAGCTCTCCCTATTCTTGCTTCAGCAAAGCTATTCTCTCACGCTGCGTCTCTCCTCCTCTCATGTCTATTGTGTTCTTCTCTACCACTCTTCTCCACTCTCAGCAACCCCTTCTACAGGCATCAAACCTCACTAACTCACCATGCAGAACAAAATACCTCATTTACCTTTCAAGTCTATGCAGTTTCTTCATCACTAATTTTTATAGCTACCCAAAGAGGTACAGATTGCAGAATTACCACGGCAGATTCCTCAGCCCTAGCCAGAGGAAGGTTTAAAATCCTTAATCCACTGTTTGTCTGTGGTATGCCTTTGTTATTAGCCTTGGGAAGGATCCTTATCAGTCAGCAATCTGATTTAACCCCCATTCCTAACTTGTTTGGGTGTTTTTCACTTTGCGGGAAAGAATTGCTTGAAGTTGTTAAGCCTCTTTTATGCGGGGTTAATAAACATTTGGTTGTCTGTGGTACCCTTTGAAAAATCTATTGTGAATCAACGTGATCCTGTTCTTGTGTAAAGCACCAAGGTCTCTCAGTCAGAGCAAGAATCATACTTCTTACACCTTTTTTTTTTTTTTTCACGGAGGAGAGATAAAATCCTTCACTTCCTTTTACTTTTTGCTTGATGAACAGCATAATTTTCTCACTGGTTTTCAAAAATAAAAGCCCAATATTTTTTAAATACAAATATAACAGAATGTAGGCATTATATACTCAGAGACACATAAATTCTGCTTTACTGTCTGTAGTCTGGCATTTGAGATTAACTCTTTGTAGTATCACAAGCCAGACTTTCATGTAGTCAGGAATTTTCAAAGCATTATAAAGGATTAGTTCATGCAAGTTTCTGATAAGGATGTCTTAATAATTCTGAGAAAAGAACATGTTAGATTCAATAAAACAAATATTTAAGGCATCCCTAAAACCTTGTAACCAGTCAGAAACACAGTAAACAGCACCTGTACATTAAACAAACACTATCAAAAAGTAAATCTATCCATGACAGACTTCTACATCTCATTGGTATTATGTATATTCAAAGGCAAGGCTTCCAAACAAACAACAAATACTTGGAGATATGCACACATTCCCTTCTGATCCAAAGGTGACAGTAATATGCAACATGTACCCCTTGTTCCCCTCCAAGTTTGAGGAGAATTGCAACATTTCTGTGCTGTCGTATTTTAACTGCAAAAAACCAATATGACACAGGTCTGTGGTTAAGAGTCCTCAGCTTTCAGCAAAACATTTCCAAGCACTGTCCCTCTCCACAGGCACATCTCAGCCTGTGTCAGGGAGACACTCAGGTCCCACAGCTGCTTTCACATCTTAATTTGTAAGTTTGTACCTTGACTGATTCAGTTGATAGAGGATGAGTAGGTATGATTTGTCAGGGAGATGCCTCCCAATACAACCTTATCAATAAAAGCTACTAAGAATATATGGTAATTGAAATATTTTCTTTCAGGTATTTTCAGAATGTTCAATATGTTTCAGAATGTTGAGTTGCCATGTCCTGCTTTTTGCTAAGGTAACCATATATATAGTATTCCTAATAATACCTGTCTTCTCTTCCTCTGCCTCTGTTCTGGGATGTGCTCCACTTAACCAGGAGCTTTCAGTAGTTCAGTAAACTAAAGTTTACCTGCTGAGAAGATCCTTTTTTAAAAACTTCCTTTGTGGACATCTACAGAAAACACAGTAACAAAATTTTACCGCTGAAAGTGATGTAACTCCCTTTGAAGAGGTCTGCATTTTGTTTCATGTTGCTAGCTCTCAGAAAGCAATTTGACTTCCCTGCAGAAATAGCCATTTTAAAGATTTTTTGCTCTTTGATACTATTATGAACTTATTAATTAGTCTACTCCTGAATCAATTTTCAGCAGTTGTAAACTGGATCAAGACCCATGGGATAAAACAACTAGATAAATATTGAGCCAGTGGGGTAACATTTTAATGCCTGTACTTGGACTATTTTTCCAAAAGAAACCTTCTGAGACTTCAGTAGTCTTTTTGTGGGTTAAGGTGCTACTCAGTGAAAATAAAATGATCAATACTGGACTCTTAGACACCATGAGCTAATACTTTATGAGACTGGAATTATTTATGTGTATTCTAAACATTTCTAAGTTTGTACATAGCTAGTTATTGCTGACACGCTTAGGAATTTCCACAGTGGATAAAAACCAAAGACCCTCTGGCTGAATATTTGTATTTACCCTTCACTGACAAGCAGCACAAGAAGTTTCAGAAATCTGCAAAATCCCAGATGGGCAGGCCACAAAGAAATCTCAAGAGACCATTTCATTCATTCAAACCTTTCTGTTTGCAAAATACAGATGAGAGAGTCTCTGTTTCACACAGTCAATGTGATTTTCATTGCTGACAGAGATAAATTTAAAAATTTCAAATGTCAGATTTAATATTCCCTAGAGATACTTAACACTTTTATTATACCAGTGTGCTCAGGACTTCTTGGTTCTCTAGCTTTGGCTAGACTTCCCTTGAAGACCTTGTCTTTATACTTCCTTCTTAAAATATCCATTGAATATTTCAGCTGGTCTTTATTATAGTGAAGATAGCTGTGATAGCTTTGTTCTTTGCCTGTTAAGCGTGTTCATTAATCAACATTTCTTATTTAAAATAAAAAATATTTTATCCTGGAATTTTATGGTTATGGTCTCTTAGCAACAGAATTTCTTCTTAAGAAGCCACTTTTCTTTCAAAGGGTCCATGCCTGGAACATATCTGACAGCACTTTTCAAAAAAATTTAATCAACTCATTTCTTCATATGAGTTAAAATTGTAGCACTTGATACTGTTGCCATGAAAAAAATTATTTAAATCATCATTAAAAAGAGATCACAAAAAGTAAGTTCACTGTCCATAAAAATAGCAACTAATAATTATAAACGCATATTATGAGTGTTGCTGTCCCACACCAAGATATCAATGGACAAAGTTCTGTAAAACCAGAAGAATGTACTCCCCTCATGCAACTTACAGATTTTCATGGTTTTGTTCAATGTTTCTGAAGTGCAAGGAAAAAAAAAAAAACAAAAACTGCTTTCAATTAAGGAAATCTACTTGTTTACAAGGTCTCTGATCCTTCATCATGGCTTAGTTTCGCGAACGAAGATTTCGAAGGGCTCTACCCGCGCTTGCTGCAGGCGCTGATGGCTGAAAAGGCCAATGCACGACAGACGAGTCCAGTTGCACAAGGGACAAGATTTCCCAGGCAGCAACAACTNCCAAGATATCAATGGACAAAGTTCTGTAAAACCAGAAAAATGTACTCCTCTCATGCAGCTTACAGATTTTCATGGTTTCATTCGATGTTTCTGAAGCGCAAGGAATAGGAAGCAGTCTCTGGCTTCAATTAAGGAAATCTACTTGTTTACAAGGTCTCTGATCCTTCATCATGGCTTTGCTTCGCGAACAAAGAATTTGAAGGGCC
>VYXB01024585.1:365367-518256 GCA_013397135.1 Pachyramphus minor
AAACGCTGCAGAGCTACTTCTGTGTGAGCAACGAGGGCACCGTCGTCAGCGTAAAGCAGCTCACGGACAAGATGGTTTAGGGTGTTGGTGTGGGCCTTCAGTCGCCTCAGGTTGAATAGGCTGCCGTTGGTACGATAATGAATGCAGATCCCGTTTTTTTCATCAAGATCTGCTGTGGCCCTTTGGAGCATCATACTGAAGAAGAGCGTGAATAGAGTTGGTGCAAGAACACAGCCTTGTTTCACTCCATTAGTTATCTGAAAGGGTTCAGGGAGTGCATCGCCATATCTCACTTGGCCGCGCTGGTCCTCATGGAACAGGATGATCATTTTAAGGAACTTGGGTGGACACCCTAAGCGTTCCAGAATCTGCCATAGACCTTTTCTGCTCACAGTATCAAAAGCTTTGGTAAGATCGACAAAGGTTACATAAGGTGCTCTGTTCTGAACAGATACTCAAGATCACTTCAAATAATCATGCTAAACACAAATACCAGACTTGAAAACCTGAGACTACACTGTTCTGCAGTCACAGCCTTATTGTTCTCCCCCTGACTCATTTCCGTTAATATTTTCTGGTGCTAATTGTTGGCTTGTAAAAAGATCATTTACCATGGTTCCTCATAAAAGCAAGGGACAGACCTCACCATGATAGGAAATCACTTCCTGTTCTTGAAAAATCCCAAACTCCTACAGAGTATGTCAAGACATCAACCTGAGAGAAGGAAAATCACCTGCAAAAAAACAGGTTTAGAACATCACCAGAAGGGTTACTAGAATAGGAAAACATACCTTGGGGGGAAAAAAATAGATGGGTAGTGTTAGCCAGAACAGAAGTGTGGAGTATGAGCAGTGGTGATAGGAAATGATCCTGGTGAAAATGAAAAACGTTGCTTTTCCCACAGGGACTCCATAAAGAGACAACTGTGCTAGTGAGTCTGAAGAAGACAATCTAAATTAAACAAAATGCCATATCAAAAACCAGATGTATCATAGTGTTCACTGACATAAATGCCTGAATAGACTGGTGTAAGTTTTCTCTCTCCTACCTCTTTCACAGTCCTGCACTAAAGTTTAACAGAAAGCAACTACTGTGTATGAAATGCAGAAGATTGTACCAAACACTTCACAACTGATCTGCTTACTGCATTGACCTGCATGTCAGGAGTCTCCAAAATGAGCAGAATGAGAGGAAGCCAGTCCCATAAACTGCTGCTGCTGCTATTTCAAGCAGTGGTCCCCAAAGCTTGGGACCCTTTTGCCATCCTGGTCTGCTTCAATCTGCCAGAGAAGCTGTTGAGAAGAAGATAACTTCAGTACTCCCCCAAGGAATCCATGTGTGAAACCTAAATAATCTATGTACTGTCTTTCTTCCTGAGAACCAGAATAATTCAACTGATAGACTGAGGAATTTCCATTGAGCTGAGTGGCTGCTAAATGCTTGGTAGATGAACAATCATTGCTCAAATGCTTTTCTACCATACTCATATAAGAAGAAATTTTGACCTCCAGTTCTTCATACATTTGCTTTTTATGTGAATCTTCATCTTATTCACCACTACATCACCACCATTTCAGTCATCACCCTTGCTTGCAGATGAATCTTTGATAGGAACATGCAGGTTGGTGTGGTTTTTTCAATGTTGTAGGGCATTTAACACTTTGAAATAAATTTTTTCTATGAACTTTAAAGAAGCGTTCACTGCTTTTTTGATATGTGTCTTTTTTAAACTATATATAACCAAAAAGAGGGTTTTTTTTTTCTTTCAGTGAGATAAAACATCTAAACAGGATAAAAACTATTCCATTAAGATATCTAAGTCACAGCTTTTGGTCTGAATAAGTACAGTGTTCCTTCTACAAACCATTTTTTATTCATTTTAGTATTTATTAATACTTGATTAATGAATTGAAATTTTTAAAATCCATCATGATGCTGAAATATAAAAAAATTATATTGTCAAAATTATTATGGATAGGTTCTGTCTGATCACAGTTTATATTATTACAAAAACAAACTTGCAGAGTTATCCAAATGGAGATATAGAAAATGGAAAAAATTAACCATTTCTAGGACATGATTACTGTCTTTCTAAAGTGAATGTCTGGAATAACTTAGATAAATGAAACCCTGTAATCATTAATTTCTCACCAGTGACCGTTCAGAGATCACTGGGAGAGCAGCTGCATATGGACATCTAGACACATGACATCTAAAAATGCAGGAGTTTAATCCCACCTCCTGCACTTTATTTTGGTAAATGAGTTCAAGATTTAATCTCTTTATAGATCTCACGGTCCCTCTTGAGTTTTTTAACACATTTTGCTGTCTACACGAAACCACATGTATGTACATGAGATGCAAATCTTTCAATCACAAGATGGAGTTGTAAGGACATTCAGGAACATCAAGTCTGGTGTCTTGCTGTCCAAAGCAACAAAATTGGCAAGATCTAGCTTGAAACCCATAAAAACTCTTTAGATGCTTAAAAAGCATTCTTTAGTTTCCAATCCAAAGTCATCCATGGCCCATTTATAACTATTTGACTATCTGCTAACAATTCACTTTACCTTTTAAAACCTGCCTCATTCTCATATACAGAAAGTGTGACAACTGATTTAACTACAAATTCCTCTTGGAGCAGCTGAAACTTGGTGTCACACCATCACCTTTCTCTCTTTCAACACCATTTGGTGCTGATGGCTGCCCAGAAGCTTTCTTCCTCTCTGAAAAATTATCCATTTCTTATGAAGTGCCTGTCAGAAACCCACTTACAGTGATACCAGAAGCTAGAGAGTACTTTATTTTTGTTATGTTTACATATAAAAACATCTCTATGAAAGGCTTGAGGGGCCTGTACAATTTTTTAAGCTTAAAATAACATAATGATCACTATACAAGGCCATTAAATATTCATATGCAGGAAAAGCATTAACTGAGCCAGCAACATTAAATAACAATATGCAGGTGACAAATTACCAATCAATATATCAAAGCATTTTAAAAGCTTTCAGAAACATACTCTTATTCAAAAAATACTTTCAATAAATTACAGTACTAATTAATTTTCTTTTAGTAGACTTTCTACACCATCAGAGAGTGCACTAATTCATCTATATGACCTTACTACAATTAGTTTTATTCACCCTGATGTTTAATATATCGTTATATTTTGTCTGAAATGGGTTTAGTGGGTAATATTTTCACACCAGGGTTATATCTTTTTGAAGATCTGCTCTGTTGGCAGTATCCTTCAAACCTATACATTACTACCTACTACAGAAGTTAGGAATGATCCCAAGAAAACCAGGAAATTTGAAGCTAGTTAAAGCATTTTCTCATGTGCCTCTACTTGGGCAGAAGGATTGAGGGGTAGAGGGGAAGGAGGAAGAAGAAGGGTGTTTGTTTCTTTTCCTGATGTAGGGTTAGAGGCAAGTTTTTTAAGTTCAAGAAATATATTTCTAGCCTGGTTCCTTGTCTCCAGTTCTGACTAGAGTCCCTGGTGCAGGTGACCACCTCCCGCATGACATCCTGCTGTTATTTATCATAAAATAGAGAGCTATCATGTATAACAGGACAAACATTGCCAGCCAACAATGAAATCTCCACCATTGCTGCTGCCAGCTTGAACTGGATTCTTATTGCCCTGGAAAAAGTAACAAGAAGAGATGTGATATTGCTTTCCTTCCTGATAAATCAAGCAATTGGTGGAAAGACTATGGGACATGATAAAAAAATACACCATAGATTTTACCGTAAATTTTTCTTGGAGATGAGAGAAGTGAATTCATTGTTCATATAAAGTGCTAGATCAAAAGTCAGAGAAACTAGACTTTACTCATTCTTTCTAAGCTGAGCAATGAATAGCCAGCACTTGTCTCTTCCTCTATCCTTCCCTCTATCTCACCTTTGCTCTCAGTCTACTCTGTACGGACCCTTTATTGAATTGCCACCAGTATTCAGGCCTCTTGCTCATTTCAGGCCTCTTCACTGATGCCAGTTACAATAGATGACAGGTTATGATCTGGACACACTTGTGCCAGAAAATGGTCTTGGTTTACTGTCCTGTTGAGTGGTCACACAATTTTGAAGTATTTAGTTGACATTTAAAGTGTCCTTCACATGGAATTTCACGCTCCCTCCCAGATTCCCTACGTTATTTCTAATAAGCAGGTAAAAATTCACTGTGACACAGGTCCAAGTTAATCACTCTAAGAGCCAGGTACTATGGAAAAATATCAGAAACACTCACATATGTTCACTGATGGGAACACAGAAACATTTAATTGGGAAAAAGATCTGCTTGTTTGATTTTTTTGTTAGTATTTTTGGTTGCACAATTAAAGATTTTACTTGCTTCAGCAGTTTTCCCTGCTGATTTGTGGGGCTCACAGAGACTTTGCTGCCTCAGCAACACCTGGGACCAGAGGTAAAGCTGTTTTAAACTACTTGGCCTATAGAAAAACAATCTGAGCATTGAAGCTGAAATTGCACTAAATTTTCTCAGCTGTCTGTAACCATACAGATTGGCTGTATATGGACTACACTGTAGGGAAAGAAGAAGGAAAAAAAAAAACAAAACAAAAAACACAGAGTGCATTTTTATATGTTTCTGACTAAAGAGTGCACATGGTTGATTTTAAAATGATGTAACAAGCTACACATTGCTAAATCTCAGGCTGAATGTTTTTGTTGTTATTTTTCTTTTCCCAGTTCTCACCATACTGATTAAGGCCAGTCTGAAACGTTTTATTCCCACTGATTAGTGTCTCCCTTCATGATTACTCCCATCTAAATTACAAGGCTGCTCAAGGACTCTCATGTTCTCCACAATGAGTAAAGTAGCTCAATTTGTCTCTGAGGCATTCAGATGCAAAAGGACAAAGGCAAATATCTTCCTGTGCAACAGAATGGGAATGACCTGTTCAGATACAAACTTATGTCAGCCTTCACCTGTTCCATGTACAGGGGAGTCAGATTTGCCTTCCCTTGGGCAGCCCACGTGAAATGTTTTATCTCTTGCAAGAAAGTGAGGAGCCAGTTCCTTGAGTCAAGTGTGAGGATTTAAGAGATTCTTCTAATCTGTGAAACTATGGGCATGTCCTCCTGGTGGTGGTCATAGACCTGTACTTGTTCAGGACAGGAGGCTACAGAGTCTCTAACCCCAAGCCATACTCCTCTAGATTTTCCTTAAATACCAGCAGGGGTTCACACCATTTATTTTATGTATGGATATCCCCTCTGACCTCCCAAAATAGTTGACTGAAACTTAGCATAATGTTCTAGAGCACATAATTTAGTTGCTTATGCAACACACCCTCTGGAACAGGAGCAAATCCCTCTCAGTTGAACAAAAACATTGACACAGGTCACTTCAGTTAGATGCCTAAGACAGATAATATGTAGTGCCACCAAAGATGGTACAAATACCTACACAGAGTTTCCAAAACCTTGGGTTTGTACCATATCCTTTTGGGAAATGTGTGATACTGAAAAAGAACTTATAAGATTCAGACTGTGGACAGTGCAATACAGAGCTACATAAATCCAAGGCAGTAGCCACTTCCTCATACAAGTTTCACTGAAGTTATATGAGTTACAACTAAGTTCTTTAATAATTTGAGTTTGACTGGTAGAGATGACCCTAAATAAGGGTTTATGTGCACAAAACTGAAAGATTCAAGGTTCACCGCCTACAGTTACTACTGCACTGCTCCTTTGCCTGAACACATTTAGGAGAGTATGGAATTACAGTCTCACTCAACACATGTACAAAATATGAACTTTGAAGTTTGTGCATTTATAGTTATAAAAAGTTCAATTTTATGAAGAAAACTTATTTACCAATTTTTAACTCACAATGTAGTTTTGAGAAATAATCACTTCTTCTTCCATGTTTACAAAATCATGCAAAATCACCTGGAAGGACAGGTTGGAACAGACTACCTATGTAGCAGTAAGAAACTACCATTTCAAAATCTGGAAATCATCCAAAGAAATCAGCTGGAAATGTGCTAAAAGGCAGCCAAATAGATGTGGTTATTCCCAAAAAGAGATTATTCTTCTGAAATTCCCCAAAATTTGTTAGTTGTACATATATGGGTTCAAGTGAAGCCTTCACTTGAACCCATATATGTACAACTAACAAATTTTTCAAAGTAGACAAATTGTTTCAAAATTAACAAATCATATGGGGCTTAAGAAGTTCCACGACCAAAAATACCTAGAGGCTGGTTGAGCAACAGGGAAAAATAACAAATAGCTTTGGCCTCTTCTCTCCTTTCTTTTCTGCGTGGAAATATGGATGTGACAAACCTAAATTTATTTCTTGAATAGTGAGGATTAAAACTGACCCTATCCTTGCATAAATGTATTGTTTCTCTTTAACTTTCTTTCTAAGAAGAGGATTTCTGTAAATAATTCCACCACTGGAATACCTAAAATGCATTTGCATGCATGGCCCAGGAAAGCAAAGAATGCTATCAAACTTCCTGCATATGTTCTAAGTAAAGTAACCTCTAGCTCAGTACAGCTTTTAGCCCATAACATAATGCTTTTGCTAGGTAGTAGCTGTGAATAAAAATGTATAAACTAAAAAATATACTCTTAAATACACTATCAATAAAAAATACTTAATGTATAAATGTATTTGGGTAAGAAAAAAAAATTGACACATGGTGTGAGCACACAATACCAAAAAATGTATTCAAGCACAGTGAAAAAAAAAAAGAAAAAAAGAAAATTGTCCTTAATTAAGAGAAAGTCCTTTCAGCAAGAAACCTACACAGGTGGAAAATAAATAAATCAATCAATTGAAGTTTTCTTTCCTGAACTTTAGGGCACTCTGGTTCTTCAATCAGTACTGAAGGTTTGAGACCTGTTTGAGTCTTTTTAAAAACTGGCTTAATTGCTTAATTTCCAAAAGATAATGTAGTTCCACATACATGGTGGCGTCTGGTGCAGCTTATAATTTCATTAATAGATCATGTCCAGGAACACTTAACTGTCATAGGATATTAAATCAGGTCAAAAAAACAAGTTTATCCACATCTTTGAAATCCATCCTCCACTGGTCCATTCACTTACATGAAATATTAGTAGAATCCTCTGAAGCTATAGGCAACCTTCAGACTGGCAAAGCTTCAAGGGAGCACATGCTGTTGCAATCTTCTTCTGGAGGAAGATAGGAGGGGAATAATGCCCTCTTCCTGAATTTTTGATGATTATTACCTCTAATATTTCAAAAGTAGTTTCCTTCTCACAATGCAGAATACCCCTTTCTACTTCAAGACTACATACACCAGGTCTTATGTTTTTAAACAGGATCAAGTTGCCCAAGCATGAAATAGCTGAAACAATTTTCTTAACAGCTGAAAAACACTTGGCTAACTCAAAAATAGCTGAACCAATTTTCCCCAAACTTTCCAGTGCAGTACACCTTTGGACTAACACTCTACTTTCTAAATTTTCCCCTTCACATACGTCCTTGCTTTTACCCACTGACTAACAACATAAAATACAGATTAAAGATCCAATCCTGGACACACACAAATACATGATTAAAATCCCTTGTAAAATATTGAGTTAATGTTAGCAGGGTCAAACCCTAAGAATGTTTGTACCATTTCAACTTCATAACAGTGCTGTATCAACACTGCAGCTCATAAATATGGAATAAGGTAAAGTCCACTATATTTTATAAGGCTGTAACTTTTCATGGTGTTCTTGTATTACTCTCAATAACACTCTGGAGCAAAACCTAGTTGGCCGAATTTTCAGAGATTACTTTCTAAATCTGCTCATGGCTGCTATTTTTCATCGGTTGTGCATGTAAATTGCAAATGTTTTTATAGGAACAAATCATGTGACAAGTATGAATCAAAATGGAACAAATTTTGCATGCAATCATGCTCTGAAATGAACGAGAATGCTCACAAGTCAAACAATAGCATTCACCTTTTTTTAAATATAAGGAAATTTTAATCCATAGGCTGTCAAGCTTTCTTCCAAATCAGTGCAGGTATGATTCCCAGTTCATGCTCTTACTTGTGATAAGTGAACAATGTTTCCCTTTACATTTCCCTCACTCTAAAAAGCATAGTCATCTACTCTGTGCGGATCCAGCAGTGTAAAACATAAGTAGATCCTCACACCTTAATCAATCTCTGCTGCAGTTCAGCATGTATTAGACATTTATTAAAGTCAGAACATATGTATTATTATATAAGAATTTGACAGTCATTATTTTGTTTTCTTCCACTCCTCATCAGTTACACCCAGCTTCTAAGAACAGTAAGTAATCAAGTCATTACAGTATATCTGCTGTTCTTAAAGCAGAGGGTTAACACATGTGCAAATTAATCACAACTTCCAGTATTGTTCTTTCTTTTGCTTGGCCAAGCACAGAATGTCCACTAAAGTGGATTACATCTTGAACAGCAGTAAAATATACAATAAACTGGTCCTTCTTCACCTATAAGAAAACTCCTAATTACACTGACTCCACCAATTTCTTCTTATAGAAGCCACTTCTTTAGCTACCCCCCACAAAAAAAAAC
This sequence comes from Pachyramphus minor, assembly GCA_013397135.1. Classification (NCBI taxonomy): domain Eukaryota; kingdom Metazoa; phylum Chordata; class Aves; order Passeriformes; family Tyrannidae; genus Pachyramphus; species Pachyramphus minor. The sequence goes on from VYXB01024585.1 coordinate 373,926, forward strand.
CTTGACACTCAAACCCAAGTCTTAAGACAAACCCAAATACATTCATCCCTTTTTTTTTCTGGGCCATGTCTGCAGGCTTCCAATCCCTCCTGTAATGTGTCCAGTTGACCCAACTCCTCTTTTTAACTTCAGTGTTCAAACTGAAAAAAGTCTCCTGTCTAAAGTTTATAGGCTCTGGAAGAGTCAAAGAATCATGTCACACCATTTCTGAGCTGTGCTTAAGTTGGCACATTTTTTCAGAACATGCAAAAATATTAAAATGCACCTTAAGCCCTCAATCCTTTTCCATGTTATGTAGATCTGCTACCAAGAAGCACTTCTTCCCAGTCAGTACACATCAGGTTTTGTGCAGCTAAGTTTTCCTGTGTGCAAGACTTTGCATTTGTTCAAAAAGATCCATATTTCTGTACTATGCCCAGATTTGCCAGTACCATTTTCATTTGTTAGCCTGTCCTGTAGCATAATGCCATCTGAAAAATTTAACAAGGTTACCTTCTACTCCATCATACAACTTATTAATAAAAATATACTATTTGAGCAAGACAGCCACCTATCATGGCAAAAATAATTTGAACAATAAATCTAACTCATTCTTCTTGTGCAGCCTCAGTATTAGTAAGATGCTTTCTTCAGGTAATGAGCAATAGAAGCCAAAATTAGAGTATCTAGNAAAAACACTTGGCTAACTCAAAAATAGCTGAACCAATTTTCCCCAAACTTTCCAGTGCAGTACACCTTTGGACTAACACTCTACTTTCGAAATTTTCCCCTTCACATACGTCCTTGCTTTTACCCACTGACTAACAACATAAAATACAGATTAAAGATCCAATCCTGGACACACACAAATACATGATTAAAATCCCTTGTAAAATATTGAGTTAATGTTAGCAGGGTCAAACCCTAAGAATGTTTGTACCATTTCAACTTCATAACAGTGCTGTATCAACACTGCAGCTCATAAATATGGAATAAGGTAAAGTCCACTATATTTTATAAGGCTGTAACTTTTCATGGTGTTCTCATATTACTCTCAATAACACTCTGGAGCAAAACCTAGTTGGCCGAATTTTCAGAGATTACTTTCTAAATCTGCTCATGGCTGCTATTTTTCATCGGTTGTGCATGTAAATTGCAAATGGTTTTATAGGAACAAATCATGTGACACGTGTAAATCAAAATGGAACAAATTTTGCATGCAATCATGCTCTGAAATGAACGAGAATGCTCACAAGTCAAACAATAGCATTCACCTTTTTTTAAATATAAGGAAATTTTAATCCATAGGCTGTCAAGCTTTCTTCCAAATCAGTGCAGGTATGATTCCCAGTTCATGCTCTTACTTGTGATAAGTGAACAATGTTTCCCTTTACATTTCCCTCACTCTAAAAAGCATAGTCATCTACTCTGTGCGGATCCAGCAGTGTAAAACATAAGTAGATCCTCACACCTTAATCAATCTCTGCTGCAGTTCAGCATGTATTAGACATTTACTAAAGTCAGAACATATGTATTATTATATAGGAATTTAATTTGACAGTCATTATTTTGTTTTCTTCCACTCCTCATCAGTTACACCCAGCTTCTAAGAACAGTAAGTAATCAAGTCATTACAGTATATCTGCTGTTCTTAAAGCAGAGGGTTAACACATGTGCAAATTAATCACAACTTCCAGTATTGTTCTTTCTTTTGCTTGGCCAAGCACAGAATGTCCACTAAAGTGGATTACATCTTGAACAGCAGTAAAATATACAATAAACTGGTCCTTCTTCACCTATAAGAAAACTCCTAATTACACTGACTCCACCAATTAATTTTTCTTCATAGTGCACATTAGTTCACCCCTGTTGTTTTAAGATCATAAAATCATAGAATGGTTTGGGTTAGAAGAGATCTTCCAGATCACCTAGTTCCATCTCCTCTGCCATGGGGTCTCTCCACGTGCTCCCCAAGGCTGCCTTTTGTGGCATTGGCATGGTGGCTGCTGTCACTCCTGGCCCTGCACACATGTAGTCAGCTGCTTTCATAAGAGCTGCTAGTTCTTGGAGGTTCTTGGAGGTTTCCCAGGTTTTCCTGAGCTCAGGAAATCCCCCTGTATGCCATGATCCCTACCCCACTTTGGAACACTCCCGGAATACTCCTCAGCAAGTGCCAGAAGCTTCTCACAGAAGTCACTTCTTTAGCTACCCCCCACAAAAAAAGCCTTGACACTCAAACCCAAGTCTTAAGACAAACCCAAATATATTCATCCTTTTCTTTTTTAATGGGCCATGTCTGCAGGCTTCCAATCCCTCCTGTAATGTGTCCAGTTGACCCAACTCCTCTTTTTAACTTCAGTGTTCAAACTGAAAAAAGTCTCCTGTCTAAAGTTTATAGGCTCTGGAAGAGTCAAAGAATCATGTCACACCATTTCTGAGCTGTGCTTAAGCTCGCACATTTTTTCAGAACATGCAAAAATATTAAAATGCACCTTAAGCCCTCAATCCTTTTCCATGTTATGTAGATCTGCTACCAAGAAGCACTTCTTCCCAGTCAGTACACATCAGGTTTTGTGCAGCTAAGTTTTCCTGTGTGCAAGACTTTGCATTTGTTCAAAAAGATCCATATTTCTGTACTATGCCCAGATTTGCCAGTACCATTTTCATTTGTTAGCCTGTCCTGTAGCATAATGCCATCTGAAAAATTTAACAAGGTTACATTCTACTCCATCATACAACTTATTAATAAAAATATACTATTTGAGCAAGACAGCCACCTATCATGGCAAAAATAATTTGAACAATAAATCTAACTCATTCTTCTTGTGCAGCCTCAGTATTAGTAAGATGCTTTCTTCAGGTAATGAGCAATAGAAGCCAAAATTAGAGTATCTAGGTATACACAGGTGGGCTTCTCATCAAACAAAGGCACGATATTTTAAAAGCATCAAGAAGAAGCATAAGCTCACCACATGGGAAGTTACTTTTCCCATTTTATTCTATTCAAACTGCGCAGAAACAAAACATGATAAAGTATATCCCAAAGTAGATCTTGTATGATGGTGAGTCAGTCAGTGTTATATTCATTATTGGACTGAAATTACTTGAAACAGAATGTGCTTTTGAAGAGAGCAAAAAGAATAGGAAAAGGAAATGAATGATTCAATATATTATCTCCTCAGGCTGTAATATACAAAGCTGGCAGCTTCAGCTTTACCAGCACTTTAATTTCAAGAGACAAAGGTCTCATTTCTATTATTATTCTACTCACTGAAATTTACATTTTAACCAAGAAAAACCCTCTGTGCCAGCTTGTGTCAGAAGTGACCAATTTATATCCATTAAAAAAAAAAAAAAAAAAAAAAAAAGGAAGCATTAAGAATAATAGTTGAAATTCTGGCCCAGCTCAAGTCAATGGACTCTATAGTCTCAATTCCAGCAAAATGTACAGAGGTGATTTGATATTCTGTTTTACACAATTAGACCAATTAAATTCTTCTCTTCCGCTAACAGCAGTTAATCTTCTAATGAATACGTAGAGGGAGAGCTACAGAAATACATATACATACACTGCTTATCCATTAATGTGTAGTTTGTGATTATTTTAATACCTTTTTCCCAGCAGCTGTCTGATATTAATGTCTTTTTCTCTTACTATATACAATTATTTAAATAGAACCTCTGGTGGCATAAGGCAAAAATGATAGGACATTTAGCATTAGTGGCAATGTCTGAAACAATGTCTGATCTTCATCCCTCAGTATCCCCTATAGCTGAGATTTAGAAAGAGACACAGCAACATCTTTTGCACACAACATCTCTTCACCATATCATAATATATACAAATCTTTGTAGCTTTTCTGAGCAAGAAAATGCTGTCTGGACTGCATATCAGAAGTTGAAGTACCTATAAATTGGATAAGAGGGTGAAATGCTATTAGTGAAGATGAGAGCAATTGTAGGTTTCCATCATAAGGTCTTAATGAGCTGATCTTTTTTTGCCAGGCATGGAAGTAGGGAGATGCTACCAAGCAAGGGGACTATTCTGCATCTTCACATCAGAAATCAACAGCTACATTGTCCATACCACATCAAAAAAGCCCACCTAAAGATTTAGTGAGCGTTATCTGAAAGCTGTTGAACTTTTTGCAGCTTTTCCTTGTAGAATCACAGAATCACTGAATGGTTTGGGTTGGATGGAACCTTAAAGATCAGCTCATTCCAACACCCCTGACACGGGCAGAGACACCTTTTACTAGAACAGGTTGCTCCAAGGCCTCTGGCCTTGAACAATTTCATTATAAGTACAAATTCTTCTGTATTTCCTCATATAAATATGATGAAATATTTATTCCATCTGCAATCACCTCCTTCTGTACCAGTAACAGGGAATGCCCCACTCCCATTCCAATCTCCTGCTTTAACTGTGAAACCAGAGTTTGCGTATCCTAAAGCTCTTCTTAGAGTACTGCTTTGAAATACAGATCTTTAATTTACATTTTACAAATGAAAATTGAGAACAAAATTGAAGACATTTACCTGGTGTCCAAAATCAAAATATTCCATTGTCTTTTGGAGAATACACAAAATCTATGTCATATAAGTTCCTACATCAGTGCTTTCCTTACATCACTCACATAATATAAGTACAATCACTGGTATGCATCTTCAATTCTCCATTTCTTCAGGAAAAGCCACCACCTGGAACAACACTTGGCTCTCTAAAGCAATAAATCTGTCTCCCATTCAGCTGGAGATAAAACATGGATGCAAGGTAAGGGCAAAATCTGGTATTTCAATTGTGGGATGAGAAAACCATTCCAGAAGTTAGTAGAAGGCTAAAGAGAGTCTGCAAAGCAAGCATAAGGTTTTGGGATAGTGCAAAGTTGTCTCATGCTTAGGGGTACTTGAGAAGGCAGGAATCTTTCTGGAACTGAATAGAAAGGAGGTGAAATATCCTCTCCCCTTCTCCTAAATTCACATTAGAGCACTTGGTATAGCCATACAGCCCCTGATAACTCCCTTTGGAAACCCTAAAATTCAGGGAGTAAGGGTATTACTTTGGCAGGTGGAAAAACATGCAACCATATTCCAGTACTGTGGAGAGAGTCCTGCAACAAAACAGGGCATTGGGCGTATATTCTCGCTTATGCCAAAAGCTGAGATTTAAGAAACAGGAAAGAAGGTGAAGCTAGCACTGAAACTACTCTTAACACTGAGGTCTCTTGAAACCTAGCTGCACATCTAACTTGTATGGATCACAATCCAGCCTAACAATTTGATGTCTGAGCAATTTTGGTGACACAATTAATCATTTGGTTCTATCTGGGGCTCCAACACAGCACAATATCAGCATATTATAAACACTTGTGCTGTTAGTCTTGACATCCACTCATTTTCAATCTTGCAGGCACCTAACAAGGATCATATCAGGCTGGTTAACTCAACTTTAATAGAAGTATTGCATTAAAAAAACTAATAGGAAGTAAAATCCTCATTGTTCATCCTAACCAAAATATAATACATCATGTTTGCATTTTATGCATTTGTGATAACTGACCTGAGTAACAGACAAGGAAAATGAGCTATATGCAGTATATTCATTTTGAAGAAGTTTGCGTTATTAATAACAATCATACTCTGAATATAAATCTGTTTTGGCTCAGGTTTTTGTCATAGAGAGACCTGGATATTGCTTTAAGACATTTTCTTAGCAGCCCTACAGAAACTGTTATTTATTTCAATGTCCAAAATTACATTTATAAACTTTATACATAAGTAACATGGTTTCATATTTGCACAGGAAAACTACTGACATTATGTCTGTGGAGGGATCTGTCTCTTGTGTGTGTTTATATGATGGTTAGAAAAATCCAGTATGAAATAAAAGCAATCAAATTTTTATTATTATTATTGTTGTTGTTATTATTGTTATTATAGGTCAAGATTTTCATTAACTTCTCTGTGGGGCTGGCTAGAGCTCAACTACCTTTGAAATATAAGTCCACCTTTATAACAATGCAGACAAAAAAATTCAGGTTGCTATGTCTGAAAGAGGTGCTCCCAGTTCTACACAGCTTATGACTTAGTTATGGCCTGAATTTTCAAAAGAGTATAAAAAAGTCATGCGTCTTAATCCTATCACATTTTTATAGATTTGGGAACATATATCCTTGCGTGCAGGCAAGGTAATACTATGAAGGTTGGAAAAGCAAGGAGTCTAGTTGCCTTCAATGTGATATAAATGTGCTATTACTAATCAGTAGGTGAGAGGCACTCACACAATCTAAAAAACTGCTTAGTTGCAAATACGAGTAAGCAAGCTATTCAACAAGGGATACTGGGGTCTGACTTAGCCAGAGAAAAATTGTCTCACAGAGAAGAAGGTATTAGTTGAGAAACTGGCAAATACAGTATTCAATGTTATATAGCCTAGTGTACAAACAGAAGAGAGAAAATCAGTATTTGTTAGCTCTGTGTGTTAAATGCTTCAGCATTTAAATTAAATAATTAAATAATCATATAATGCAGGACAGCCACATGAAAAAATGCTGATAATCAAAGCATTACCATGTGGTCAAATATATAAAAGCAGTGGAAGCTGTCAGTACAGAAGCTTACAGACACTGGACTTGGCTTTCTGGACATCTGGACTTCACGCAGGAAACAGCGTACTGCTAGTTCATAGACCTACACTTGCTGTCTCCAGCCTCAAGTGTAGTCTGATACCTCATCTTGGTCTATTTTTGGGGCTTGGAAGGCAGCCTTATTCTACTAATGCCTGCTTAAGCATGTCCTTTAAGGAACATGAATCCCACATGAATCCAAAGTCTTTGTGGGGGCAAGACACCTTGACGTGGTTAACATATTTCACTGCTAGGTAGGCTTCACAGGGAAACAAATGAAAGATGGACAAGTTTAGCTTTAAGGTAAATATCTGTGGGTAGTAGTGGAAGAAGTCAGATCCAAGACACTGCAAGTGCTAAAACATGTCTATAAATATCTATATAAAAGAAATTCTATCCTATTCTTAATAGCTTGCTATCTGTCTATCAATACTAGAGTATCTCAGCTGAAATGCAGAATCTCAGAATCCTGCATTTATAGCAACCCTGACTCAGATTGTAGATAAACTTCTGTCTCTTCTTTTAATACACTAGTCCTAGTAGTCTTAATCTAGTGCAAAACAAATGAAGAATCAATGGCTTGTCTGGAGTGACTGCCCTCTTCGTTATTAAAAGACTCTTTGGGTTTCATACTCGTTGCCTTTGTATCACGTATTTCTGGCAAGAAATGTTTTTATTCTAGCCCCAGCCAACTCATCTCTGTTCATGCTACCTAATGCACGTTGTGAAAAGCCTTTCTGTTTTTGTAATGTGCCATATGGTATCCATCACAAAACTGATGCAGGATGATGCAGGCAAGGTGGTGAACCTACAGCCTTACAACAGTAATTTGGTCAAGATCAAAGCACATTACCAAAAACACTCTAGCCACAAGAATAAAATATTTTCCCTGGAAGAACTTGAAGGGCAACTATCCTTCCTTCACCTTCTCCTAAACTTTATTCCCCTCTGAGTCCATCCAGTACTGCTAAGAATGAATTTCCTACTGTATTATAGGCCCCGTGTTACAAATGCTTCCTGTCAGGAGTTTACCAACACCTTTCACCACTCCCTTCCCTTATGTATTTATTCCCCATCTTTCTCAAAAGAGGAGGAACTGAGAGAATGAACTGGAACATAGCTACTCCTTTCCTCTTTAGCTCTAGACAAAATGGCTAGGAAAAGCATGATGACAAGGAAAAGCAGTGCATTTTTCAGGGACTACTACCACCCTGCACCACTAAGACATCTTTGTCTAATAATACTGAAAGCAATTGACCATGAAAATGCTACTCAAATCTTGTACTCAAGGAGAATTCATTGTTTTAGTAAGCAAGTTATGCACGAAGAGACATAGATTCTGTGGAAGTTATATTAGTGTGAGATAGGAGTCCAAAGCAAAATAAGAGTGCTTAGAGAACTCTAACTTTATTTTCACTGCTTTCCACAATCTAACTTCATTAAATCAACAGCAGAAAAAAAAAAAAACAACCCTACTTCAAATTATTAAGTCTTTTAAAAAATTAATATAAGAACATTTGTATCTTTTTTTTTCCTCCTTTATATTTAACTAGCTTCAAGTATCTCACGGGATTCACTTTTGTGGAACCCCCTGTATCTATACTGATATATTTGACTTTGATTACTCTAAAAATGGAAATTATGCACTGACAGGAAATCATTTATTTTTAAATAATACTCTACCAATATATACCTTCAGAGTGCAGTGCAACTCAATTATAAAGACCTAGATATAGGTCTTTATAATCTGATAATTGTGGCAGTTATCAGATGTGCTTAGCAGGTTGTTAGGGTTTTTTTTAATTGAAGTTATATAGGAAATTTTAATTGATAGATGCATTTTAAGTAGACTGGCAAGATAGCTGCAAGACTCAGGTGCCTCCATTTGATCTTGAAAGATTTGAACCCCAGTGCTCATATGACTTTTGCTGCAGAAAAATGTTTTCTAAACCATCAGAAAGCCTTTGCTCTCACCATATATTGTTTGCTCACTCACAGTAAGTTTTATGGTCCTTTTATGGGGAGAAAAATGGAAGGGATACGGTATAAGTCAGATATAATGTCAGGACCAAAGAAACCAATGTCTGGATCAGCACAGGGACAAGATGAAAAGTCTCCTAGGATTAAATCTGGAATTAAGAGTAAGAAAACCAAGAGGAAAAACAGGGCTATAAATCCACTTTAATGAGCTGGTGACAGTTTTTATTTTTGTACAATGTGGCTTCCAGTCAGGCTTCTGCAACCCAAAGCTGGTCTTGGTTTTCAGGTCTGTAACTGTCAAAGGAAGTGTTACTGCCAACCTTCATGGTAGCCACAATGCAGTCACAGAGAAAAAGCTTTCTATGAGTATACCAGTTGAAATAATCTACATTTCTTTGTTCTTCCTGTTGCCCATGCTGTATTTTCCTTGGTATGCCTGTCAATGTGGGATGAGAGGGAGTGCTCTGTCCAACCAGAGAACAATATCTCTGAGGCACCCAGCTCCTACAGTGCCCTCCAGAGTGCTCCTCATTCAGTCGACTTGTCACACAGAAGCTTCTCTGTCTGAAGAGCTGTGAGTCAGCCTTGCAGCCTAAGCCAAATTTCCGCTCATTTAGGGAGACCCTCAGAATTTCCAATAGACAAATAAAACAAAGATCTTTCATATTTACACTTTGATAGCCTTTCACATTTGTAATATGATGGCACCATCCTACCAAAGACCTGGTCCCCAGAGGACATCTCTGTATTTATCTCTGTAGACAGAAATGCAACTACAGTATTTGCAATATTTCCCAAAATCTACATTTACAGACGGAGATTGCTGCCTTGTAGGAAGGCTCTAAATTGTAGGAAGACTATAAAACTGTGCAAGATTAACGTAAAAAAGTCTGAAAGCACAATAGCAATCTGAGAAAGGTGAAGAGGAAGTAAAACTCCTGCCTCAGAAGTTAAGTGTCTCAGAAGTCATCACCTGAGGGGTGGTAACACCTTCTCCCTCAGAAGATGGGGAAGAAGGAAAGAAACAGAAGGAAGAACAATTGTTTTAGCATCCGCATCTAGGGATATCATGACAGAGGGCAATGGTCAGATAATTAACATTGAGCAGGTGACCATGGCCATTGGCACCAGCCAAACAAGAACACTACTTAATGCCTTTTCCCTGGCATACCTACACTCATCTCATGGCTAAGCAGGGCAGATACCTGAAAGGGCAGATTCCCAGTCCATTCCTCACACAAGTGCTTTAATCAGGATGCTTTCAACAGCTAAACCAGAACTGTATTTGTGTTCTTTCTCTGTCAATTACTGCACGAAACCTGACACACGTCACTGTCTAAAGGCGATATGTTTAATCTCAGCAGGTTCTGAGGGATTCCAGATGGTCCCAGGAAATAAGCAGGTACTCTATGAAACTGTTTCCTTAACTGTGATTTACAAATAATGAGATGTGAGCCATCTAAGAATAGCTGCCCTTCCTGCTCAAGCTCTCTCTTGGTTATTAGTCTCCTCATGTATCAGGCAGTCCCTGGGGTGCTCTTACATACACCCCTAGATTTCAGGGCCTACCCATAACCTGGATAACTTGTCTCAATACTTAACATATCTTGCTTGCAGGTGCTATTTGTAAATAGTTTACACACACAGCAACAGAAAAGTACTTGTGTAGTTATATTATGGCCTAGAAGTGTGTATCTGCTTTTGGGGCTCAGTGTATTCTAGGAAGGGACTATATCAGTCTTTTTTCTCCTTTGCTGTAGTCCTGGCAGCTGAAAATCTCTGACTGTCATAACTTTTGCATCCTAGAAAACACAGATTCTTAAAGGAAAATGTCATATATGCGGGAGACAGTGTAAGGAGAATACAGGCTGGAGCAGAGATTTGCCTCTGGGATATGCAGTAGGGGAAGTCTGAGTTGACTGTGGAAGCTGGTGAACAGCCCAGCCTGACCTTTAATCTGAACTCAATAATGCCAGTCTATTGTCCTATCCTTGGACAGGAGCAGCAGCTGCAGTATGAACCTTCAAAGGTAGAGAAAAGTGTGATGTTTAGCATTTATATATGATGTTTCACAGTTATATATGTTGTTTTGTGTTTATATATGATGTTTTGCATTTACATATGATGTTTTGCATTTACATATGATGTTTTCATTTATAGCTGATGTTTCCTTACTGGTGCAGGGCCAGGATGTTACTAAGTGTCTGGTTTATATCCTCAGATCACATGTGAAAGGCATCTTAACAAGAGAACTCTACATTCCTCGTGGTCCCACAAATAAATTCTGAAATGCAAAACAGGTAACACACAGCAGCTCCCTCCATACCAGTGTCAAATAAGCAGGGCCAGAGGATTTTGAGTCAACTAAGGACACATGTAGAAGAAATGTGGTTATCACAGTAGAACCACAGCATCATAGCAGCAGAGGATAACCAGTGCACAGCACTACCAATATTCCCAAAGAAGGAAGGAATCATTCCTCTTTTAGTTATAGTAATTATCTCCCTCTTGCATGTTCTAGATGTCTCATGTGACAATAACTCAGATTTGCCAGCCAACACATTTACACATCATGCTACTACTTACAGTGAGTTGTCATGAGCAACTTGTGACACTACCATGGCTTGTCATATCTCTTGTGCTACATCTCGATAAGAGCCTGGCATAATTTCCTTCCAGAAGGCAGCATCTATGTGATGATCTGAGCTGGGGCACTGACAATACCAACAGTACAACCATCTTGACAGTGTTTTTAACAGCTCAGCATAGTTGTGCCTGGAGCCATCCATCATCACCCTGAGATGAGATCTCATCACCTGGTGGCTTTTTGTAGGCAAGCTTGAGGGGAAAAAGAAGCACTGGTGGGTAAGAACTTCAGTGTAGAGCTACACTGTGGTTCATTGTTATGGATAGAACAGAAAGGTCAATGGCAAGTTGGCAAAGGAGCTTTACCAGCAGATTTACTGAGTTTGTGAGAGGGGGGTAAGGACTAGATAAAACTGCGGCCTTTGTAAGAAATTATATGATATGAAACCTGGAAGTATTCCAGCTGAGGGAAGTCTCATTAAATGTTTTACAGAAGAGTTCTAGTAGACTTTACAATTAGTGTGGGCATAAGAAAGCACTACCTTGTGTTTTTATATGGTTTTATAAAAGGTTTTTTACGTAATAGACAAAGTGTTTATTCCTTGAAATGTTCGCTAAAAAGACAGAAATTCTTGTTTGTTCCCTTGGAGTGGCCATAAAGAGAAGATGAAACACAAAACTGTAATGGAATCTTTCTGACATGTTCTCTAATAGTGTGATAATAACATAAAAATCACAGTCAATTCAGGATAAAAAACAGTAGTATGTGAGCTGTGGAGAGGGTTAACCAAAGGCTGATAGGAAGATTTGAGACAGGAGAAAAGAAAGAAACTCAAGGATTTGCCTGACATTCTGAGGTGCCTTCCTGCAATATCGCATTTGCAAAAGACCATTTGTCTGTGACTGCAGGAGGAAAGTATTCCTTAAAACTCAGTATCTAGGGCTGTCAGTCTCCCTTTTGATGCCTGTAGCTCAATAAGAGACATCCGCCAACCTCGCGGTTCCTGCAGATGGTACCTTCATACACTGTTTTATCTCTAAAGGTCTGCCACTCACATAAGTTTAGTGACAAAGTCAAAATTCATTCAGCAAAGCAATCTTCTCCAAGTTTTCTCTTCTCTCTATTTTTCTTTCATGTTTTATTCCATAGAAATGCAGTTTCCTTTGAATCATCACTTGCACCAGTCTTGTCTTTGGGAATTAGACACTGAAATACAACTATAAAATGACAAGTTATCCAAGAGTTCTTGCTATTTAGAGAATTTCCTTGGTAATTAGAACATTATTAAGGTTCTTGTAATTGAATTGCAAGAAATATTAATCTTTCCTACATTCCACCATGCCCAGGATCTTGTCCAGTGCTTCTTGTTCCAATTTTTTAGCATTGGATATGAATGAACATTAAATCCCACTTCATTTTTAGTGTTATACACCAAATTCTTTGTCTAAGTCTTTTACCTCTTACTATAAAGAGCAAATAAAACAAGTTTCCATAATCCCTTTGTGCCTGAAAAAAATTTCTCCCTTTCTTTATGCAGATTTTCTTCTTCAACAGGTTTTCAAAAAAAACCACACACCAAAAAAAAAAAAAACACACACAAAACAAACAAACAAAAAACCCACAANAACAAACCAAAAAAAACCCCAACCACCACCAAGACATTAACTTGATATTGAGGAATTAGAAAGTAATCTAAAAAGACTTGGTGGGAGTCTCAAAATTTATAGAAACAGAAGGGTGAATTTTTACTTTTTTAAAATATCAACAAAAAAAATTCTTGTTACATAAAATCTCCTAGTAACAAAACAATTCCAGATTTTTTTTCTGTATTTAACACACAAAGTATGACAGATAATATTTTGCAGGCTAACTTCTCAGCTACTGTCCTGTGGCTACCATTTCATTTTAGTGTGCACTTGACCTTATTTGTCCTAGTCATCACACTGATAATTTTGCCCAACATCCCTACATTCTTTTGCTCCATTCTGTCATTGCTGTTGACATACTTTACAGGGAACTCTCAGTTTTTCCTTTCCATCCTCCAGTGTCAAGGGGAATGATGTCATCAGCATGACAGCTGTCCCTTCCCATCTGGAATTCATAAATGGAAAATATTCTATTTCCACAAAAATAGTTCAGTGCTGCCTGATTGCTTGGGTTTGTATGAAAGTCAGATGGTTTTGCCTCCACACATGTTCCAATGGCCTCTGATGGTTTCCATAAATTCAGGCCTGTGAAATGTCCTTCCCCAACCCTGACTGCAGGAAATATAATCTGCAGTGTTCTACCAGTTTCTTAGTGTTTTCCTTCTAGGTTGGATGAAGTGCTAATAGCTTGGCTTTATGAAGAAAAGAGTTTGAAGTCTAAATTGTTTGTCTGCATCAATATTGAAATGACAACAATGGTCATAGGTTTGACTCTGTTCTCGCACTGCACTTGGCTCTCAGACTCCTGGGAAGGGCACAACTTGAGAGCAAGGTACTGATTGCCCAGCCTGTACCTGGCAAAGGCTAGGGATTGTTACCTTTGTTTTATTTTAAAATGAGAAGACATTCTACTTTTTATGCAAAATCAGTTTTTGTTATATCTTATTGTAGTCAACTGTGGTTTCAGGTGGGCGGGGAATTGCATCCACAGCTTGGGGGTATTTCAGATTTACAATCGTTCTCTATAATGATTTACATCACTCACAACTTCTACAGCAGAGAGGGAAAGCAGATTAAAAAAAATTGTGCATATATTTAGCATCTTTGAGACTATCAGAGACTCTGATGTTGCCCATGTGCAAGAACAGGTACAAAGTTGACTTTTTTTGACACCTTCCTGAATTTCAGGTTGTTTTTTTTTTCTAGTGGAAACACACAGCTCTCAAAATCACCATGAAAAAAAGTGTCATTGTTTGCCAACATTATCCACAACCTCAGTAAACAGGGCAGAATTCAACAATCTGTGAGACTATATCAGACCACATTAGTCTACTGCAATGAATGGCAGCCCTTCCAAAACAGAGACAAATCCAGTTGGTAGAGCAAGGTGAGAAAAAACTTATGCTGTCATTGCCTTTTGCTGTCACATCTTTCAAAAACAAAACTTCCACAGAGAAAGTTGTAATGTGCTGAAATAAAGCTGGTAGTTTGTACAAATATATATATAAGAATTACGAGACAAGAAAAATCTGAAATAAGGCCCCAGAGAAATACAGTGCATAGCACAACCATAATTTTAAACAGATGAGGAACTACTTGCATTTTTAAAAGCTATGTTGAATCAGAGCCTGAGTTATTATGTGAATTGGATGGAAATGTACTCCATCTTTTGGAGGGCTTTGAACGAACTTAGACACAGTTCATAAACTGCCTCACTTAGGTGTTAAAAATTGTTCTTCCACATCTGTGTTTCTCCCAAAGGAAACAGCAAAGTCAATGGCTTTCTTGTACTTTTTTCTCCCAAATGATTGAGGCAACAGAGTAGGATTTAACGGATAAGCACTTATTTAATATTTTTATCTCCCTAAATGAGCAGCTAAATTTGGTATAAAATGACCTATCCCTTTTCTCTGTGTTTATAATGCTTGTTTATAAAATGATGCCAAATTGTCTGCCCTTGAGCAACATTGTTTTCATACATGTAAAAAAAAACTCATAGGCAGCAGCAATGAAAGATTCCACAGAAGTCTCCACCAAAATGCTGTAATATTGACATAAAGGAACAATTTACATGGATAGATGCATAATATGTTTTCCAGACCAGCTGCAACTACCTTTTTTTTTTCTGTTGTGAGGCCTTTCTGCCAATCATCAGGCTAATTTCAACATTTCAGAAAACATCAGGTCATAACAAACTTAAGTTACTTCTGACTTGAACAAAATTAGTAGCTGCAACTGAGGGTACATCTAGATGAGGTTAATAGCTTCTGTACTCAAAAGTTTCAGAGCCAGTCCAGGTAACCTGATTTAAAATAAACAGTTGCACCCAGTATTCCCTTGCACTCCGAGGAAGATGTGGTAAGGACATGCTGACTGGCAGTTCTCATGTTTTAATACCCTGTCATGTTTTGTAGCCCAGATTCAGCCAAGGAGAGGTAAGAAAAGGATGTCAGATGTCTGGGAATGCTCACTCTTCTCACTGATGGCTCAAAACAATTTTCGCTCTGTCCCTGTTGGGGAAATGAGGAAGAGAAATCTTCCCTCTTTTGAACTATTTAAAGAAATATAAAGAAGAATAATTTTGATTTGGATATCATATGATTTTAACATTAAAATTAATTTTATTATTTGCAACACTAATACTAAGACTTTTGGCTATGTCTGCATATGTATGCTGATTTAAATACTCACACTCCATATATATAAAAGGGGCTTCTGGCAAAAGTATTTCAGGAGATTATGGAAATGTCCCATTACTCCATAACATAAACAGACATGGATATTTGTCGTAAAAGCTTGTATGTTCAAGAGGTACAAATAATTCTTTTACCATAACTCTCCCCGCAAACATGTGACCACTTAACCTTTTCAGTCTCTTCCTCAGAACAGAGCCTGAAAGCATCACAGAGACTCCCAAGCAGATGGCAAAAGTATTCCAGAAGAAGATACTCTGCTTTTTTCAAAAAATTAATAACATATTGAGCTTTATTTTATTATCGCAAGAGAATTACGGATTTCCATTTCAAGCAGATGCTGTACCTTCTCTGTTTGCAGTCCTCTCTCACTATTGGTGTAGCTCACCCAACCAGTTAAACACTATTTTCTTTACAAGTACTGAGGAAACTAATTAAACCTGATGAAAGCAATCAGTCTGTAAGCGTGAGAATGTTCTCTTTTTTTTTCCCTTTCTGACTATAGATATAAAGTTACCAACCCTTGGTGGTGGCAAGGCATTCAAACATTGTGCTAATGTATAAATTAAACAAGACATGAGCTGTAGATTAAAAATCTCAAGTGCTGATTCCAAGCCAATACCACAGACCAGCCAATTTTCAATTTCTGTCATAAAAGCTTTCTATGTCCTCTTAAACTTTTATTACAAGTTGTGAAATCAGTACTACGTAGTGGTTAAACCTTTTTACTTGAATACAGTGCCTCCAAGATTAAATTATGTTAATTTAACACAAAAAGTTAGCCATTGAAAAAGAGAAATATATCCCAATTTTTTTTTTTATGTTTTAGGACTGGATTTTCAAACTCTGTATTTGAGATGTACTAGTAAGTAGTTGAGTAGGAAAAATTCCAGTGTGGAACTTTGTATTCTGTTCAGCATGGCTATGCACTTATGTAACTGTAAGGACACTTTTAGGACCTCCTATTGTCTCAATCAGGCAAAATTGTCTAATCTTTATGAATTTGAAAATACTACTGACTTTTGTAAAAAACCATTGATCTATTGTATCAGTCACTTGTCCAAATCACCATGGTTGGATACTTTTTTTGTTCAAAAGATAGAAAAATTATGATTACACTTTCTTTCAAAATTTTAGGTTTAAATTATAATGAAAAAACATTCTGTGATTTGATTCACCATAGTTCTCATTTAAGACAGGGCACCCTTTCTATGTGTTTAATTCCTCAGTTTCAAAAAAAAAATCCATCTTCAGAACAAAGAAAATCCAGGCTGATTGCACTAATTGATTTCCTTGGAGCAAGTGATTGCATAGCACAGTGAGCTGCTAAGTAAAGATTCAGGAAAAAAAATGCCAAAGCCATGTGCTTTAGTTACAAAAGCTGATTTATGGAAGCAACTTTCCAAGTCTCTTGTTGCTGTGTAACGTTCCAGGCATATCAGGAAAATTCAGCATCTGTGCTGCCTGATGGTTTTTTTGCTGGTTCGACACATCCTAATGTGTGCTGGTGACTGTGATGGAACACTGGAACATCAGAGGAACATTGTTCCAAGGAATGTCGCAGACTGGATACCGCAGTGAAAAAACAGCAGGGGGACAGATGGAATGAAAATCATGAGAATTTTAAAAAGTGGCAACAGCTTAGCACATTCCTCTGAAGATCAGACCACAATGGGGCAGGTGCTGCATTATAATTCATGTGTGTGTGTTATTGGGCCTGACCTTCCGTCATGAGATGGAGTAAGAGAACTCAGACACTAGAGTATCAGTAACTCCAATGAAATTTGGTAAAAACTTTCCATTGCATAGGTTTGATCCTTAATGTTCAGGCTCTTTTGCCTTTAGAGATTTATTAAGAGCTTTCAAAATCATTCTCTTTGCTTATTATAACTAATTCTATGTTGTTGACTAAAATTGCTAAGTGCAGTTCATTACAGAACATAATAAATAAACTCTATAGCATCATTATAGAAAGAAAGTGTCCCTTTCATGAGGGACTGTGCACTTTTAAGGGACTGTGCTTTCCCACTCCTGTAAAAATAAAGAATGGAAACAGGAACTGCTGCAGGATACTTCCAAGGCTCTGCAAGCTGCAGCACTGCTCCTGGACTACCAAGATTTTTGGATACAATTATCTGAATCTGTTGCTGTCAAAGGTATTCTGTGATTCTATGGATCTATTTTTGAAGAAGACAATGGCACCCATGTCAATCATTGCAATTAATTACATTTTTTTAGAGTTGCAGCTGGGAGTCATCCACTGCCAGGTTATAAAGTCTGAAAGTGTTGAGTAGTTCTTTGATCATCAAAGAAATGCCAAGAACAGATATGTTGTATCTTATGCACAAACACTAGATTACCATGTTTGAGTTCACAAAATTCAATGAGCGTATCTAATTCTCGCAGTATATCAGGTTTCTCCTAGCATTCTAAGATCCATAATTTAGGGCTCAAGTTACATTTAAAGACTTTATTAAGAATCTCTTGTGGCACTGTGATAATAACTGAAATTAGCAGAAAACCGTATAATTTTCATTTAGTTGTTTCTAGATTAATGATATATAAATAAGCTAAATAAAATTAAGAGGAAATTTATTTTTTGGGTGAAACGTGTATCTTGGAGTCTTCTTCAGTGCTCTGGACATGACTGGATATGAGTGGACCAAGTTTTCCAAGGAAAATTCCTAGGATCTTTCTCATAATCCCAGATAAAGAATAAATAAGAGGCTAGGTAAAGATTTTTGTTAAGTTGTACACATAGACCCAAACTCATCCCACCTAGATGCAGGCTCACAACAGAGTTGGGGAGGGACGAGACTTCTTGCTGTAGTCTGCTTTTAAGGTCAGTATAAAGCAACTTATCCAGAGAGCAATTTGTCTCACCTGAGATCTTGTTCATACCTGAGGTATCAGCTGCTCTTCCTTAGCAGTCAGAGAGATAAAGCAGATATGTCTAGAACACGCTTAAAATTAAGCATGATAAATCTAGTACCTAAACTAACAGTGTCTAAAATCACATATATCTGATTTTCCAATAATTTTCTTGCTTTCTGAGTGACATCAATGAGCACCCAAAATTAACAGATATGAGACCAAAGTTCAAGTCTTTATTTCACTGAGTAAAGGTAAATCTATAAAACTGATACAACTGAGCCAATTTCAAACACTTTTCAGAAAAGTATCTTCAAAGAAACAATTTTTTGTTTTTTATTGGGAGGAATCAAAGATTTGAGTCCTGTTAACAGTGATAGAATTTGCAGCCACATTCATATTAATTTAGTTTCATGTCTTTAAAAAAGAAAGAGATCAAAACACTTGAAATTCTAGTAGCTTGTCAGAAAAATGTACCATTGGCTGGGTCACATCTCCTGCTATCATTAAGCAGAATATCATAGGCAGAACACTTTGAAACAGTAATAAACCACTCCTGCAAAGCTTAGGAAACCGAGAAAGGAAAAAATGTTTCAGGACAAATGAGAATTCAAGATTATAATGGACTTCATTCTCTTACATATAATTTACCAAAATTCTCATCACAACATTACTAATTCAAAGGCTTTGTAAATAACTTGACATCTGGAAGAGATGAACAACAAGAGGAAAATGGCCTTTTCACTTTAATGCTCAATGAAGTAATTACGGTCGAGAAAAAGAAGACGAGTTCTCACTGGCAGACAAGTCAAATAATTATGGTGAGTATGATAGGTGAAAGAGAGTCACTGAAACAAAGAGCAGGAAACTGCACAAACAGATAAATTCAGATTTGAAGTTCAATGAGGAAGAAGACACAATTTATTCATTTGGAAAATTACTCCAGCAACGTTTTCAATACATGTAGTTAAAATATTTTTATTTTTAAAAAAATAATTGAGTGAATTTAGTGATCTTGAATGAAATGAAACACCAAATACAAGAACCTACTACACTATTGAGAGCACACAATTGTCGGATTTTTGACTCACTAGAAATAAACAAGACCTTGAGGTGACATCAGGTAGGAAGCTTTTCTAATTTGGTATAATTCAGTTCCTGTCTGGTTTAACAGCAAGATTTTGAAGTATTTAGATTGCTTTCCTGCAGATCAGTAGATCTGATTAACCATTGTTCCCCAGTAAATTTGAGCATTGATTAAATTTATCCACTCCCAGTATGCAGACATTCTGAATAGTCTATGGTTTCACAGAGAAAACAAAGCCAAAGGAAAGAATCAGGTCGTCTAATCTGACTCCAGTTCTCTCAAAGAAATTTTTATTTCATCTCAATACCCTATATATTTAATTGCAATGGATGTTTCAATCATCAAAAACCCGAGAGTTGCAACAGTATAGAGATCAAGGAGGACAAGGTCCACATGAAAGAAGAAAACTGATTGTGTGTCAGCTAAAGGGATATATCTTCAGGTGAGGAAGAAAAAGAAAAGTAAAAAGCCCTTTAAGAATAATCTAGGACAAATTTTTTCTCAACTACATATCTGAAAACAAATATGACTCTAAGTGTGTGAGAAAATAAACCACTCAGACACCTGTGAGAATTCTGTATACCAAATCAGCGACCTATCCAATACCCAGCTGCTGCTTATTTCTGTTGCTTCTGAGGGGGAAAAAAAAAAATGAAAAGAAAAAAAAAGACTAAAAACTTGGCAGCAGGGGAAAAATTCCTCCTTGACTCTTACAGATAATCATGTAAAGTCCAAAAGCCATTAGCTTTGATTGTAATCATTGGCTTAATATAATTCTACACAGGCCTAGAATAAAAGCATGATCAGGGAATGCAAATCCTTCTCCCAGCTGTCACTCACCCAGGCCAAAGAACTTCTTCAAACTGCCTGAGCAAAATATATTTTTCAGAAAGCCATTTAGTTTTGTGTCAGAAACACCTAAGGTTTCTTCCTTGTTCTCTTGCTATTCTACCAATCTATCACACATTTCATGTCATAGACTAGATAACGAATAAATGATGCTAAATAGCCTTTTAGGGAAAGGCTGTATTTTGGGGCAATTCCAATGAAAACTCCTCTCATAAATACCTTCCTAAGAGCTACTGCATTGTTAGATTTCAGTGAGACAGAGTTTAACTGTGTCTCCTATGCACCCTTATTACTACCACATAATGTAAGCCTTTGAGTCAAAATGTCATGAGGTTTTGTCAAGTGCCTTTGAGAAAAGATATTTCAGGTATGATTGAAGACCACTTAAAAGCATGACTCTGTATCTTCCTGTAGAGTCAGGTTGCCAGCTTTTTTGTACAAATGGCTGCAAGAAATGTTTATAAACGGGACAGCTCTGTTTTTCTTTCCTCCAATCTTCCACAAAAAACTGTAAGACTTTATCTATAAAGTTGACCTACTTGGGCAAATAATCTCCTGACCACCTGGGGCAATGAAGCCTGATGAGAAGCAAGAAGGGCTGCAGGACAGAAAGATGGTCAGATCAATACAGGAGTGGGAGAAAAATCAGCGGGACATCATGTAACAGTCAGCATGAGTTAAACCTAGTTAGCAGAACTGTCAAAATAGCACCTTAATCAAATTTTTGCTTTAGTAGGAATGGACAAACTTTAACCAAACTTTTGTTTAAGCAGAAGCAGATTAAATAATACCAGCCTCTTGTTCCTCAGAACAGAATGAACTTTGAATATCTTTAGTGCACTCAAGGAAATAGCCAAACCTTGCAAGCAACCTGAGGATAGTCCAGAAGGGCAACCATGTTCAGAACAAGCATGTTAGGAGCACTAACAACAGTGAAATCAACCATTTTCTGATAGCAAATTACAGAACATCAGTGGATGTCAGCAGAATGGTATTTTTACCCTAATTAAGAATATTAGACCTAGGAAGCAGAGAGACCATGAGTGGCTCCATGACACTAGAGTGGAGATTCAGGACTATTTTAACAGCTCCAGGAGGAGAGAGGGATCTGAAGATACCCCAAAAGACCTGAAACCCTCTTCCAGGATGTTGCATAGCACAGTTGGAACCACTACATTAACCCCTCCAACATTTCCCCTGCACTGCATCACCTCTTCCACATCACAGGGAATTTGTGTAATTATTAAAATAGCTTATCTCTATGATTAAAGTGTTTTGATTAAACTTTTCTGAAAGTGGGGCATCCATAATTGTTCCCACCTGAGGAGGTGAGGCC
Source organism: Pachyramphus minor (assembly GCA_013397135.1). Lineage (NCBI taxonomy): Eukaryota > Metazoa > Chordata > Aves > Passeriformes > Tyrannidae > Pachyramphus > Pachyramphus minor. The sequence continues at coordinate 395,580 of VYXB01024585.1, forward strand.
ATATTCAGCCCCTGGCCCAGAAGGGACTCCACGTTCTTATTGACATGGAATTTTAAGAAAGTTAAAATGAAATCCAATCTAGATGTCCACAGTTGTCCTCTAGCTCATTTCTCTCTATATCTCAGGAAAATAAACATTTCTACAGCAAAATTTTTCTCATCCTACTATAAATGTCTAAAACAGATTACATAAATCACCACATACAGTGACAATTCCCTTCCACTGCCTGTGAAAGGAGCCTGGGGTGTTGAGTTCAACTGGACATATCCAGCAAAGTTACATGAAATTACTCTCAACCTTACTATCTTTGAGATTTCTTTCCTCACAGGTGTAGTTGAAATTGTCCAGGAAGCCCGATTTAATACCTACACACATACACATGAACGTGTAAGCATTGATTTCTTAGGAAAACGGGTTAAAAATAGGAGGCAATAAATCAGTGATGAACCGTGTTCATTTCTTATTCTGTGTGCTGTTATTTCTTTATGGCCTCTGAAGCTGCGTGGGCTAGAAATCTACAGAATTGAAACATTATCTTGGATATTGTTGAACGTTATATTATTTAAAGAAAATGATGAAAATATTTGGAACCTGTGATCATTTGTTTCTGTATGAGGAACATTTACATGATGACAGCTTCAGTTGAACAGACTATACTATATTGTAGTTTGCTAAATCTTTTGTTTGCATGTAATAAAAAAGGCAACAATAATTTACTGTGGGTCTTGAGATTCCCTTCATAGCTACTTGTTCATTTATATTTTCAAGACAACCTCATATCTGGAAAATAAAAAAGACCAGCCTCAAAAAAATAATTTACACCATTTTAGTAATTAGTGGGAACTAGGTGGAAGTATACCTGCTTCAAGGCTAGTCTACACTGTAAATTTGACAAAAATATTTTTTAAGGTAAATGAGAATCTGATTCGAAGTGTATAATTTCTAGATTTTTTTTTTCTGGAGTTCTTCAAGGACACCTTTCTTCTGGCATTTAAGTCTCTTACTGATGTTATATTTCCCAGAACAGTGAGCTTTATCTCTTCAGGAAGCTGAAAACCTATGACCTCTTCTTGAAAAATTTCCCAGGTGGTAGCATTTAATTTTTAATTATTTCTAAGTTTATTCTGGCATTTTCATGTCCTGCAACAAAGCATCTTTTACTTTCACTGTTCTTTCTAGTTTGTCACCAGCCACTTTCATTACTGGGGTTAAAAGCAGCAGTTGCCAGTGCTTTACCTCACCCAACACAGACAAAGAAAAATGTCTGAATAGAAGTCTTCAGAGACAGGCACCTCCAGAAGGTGATTCATCTGCCCTATCTTAAATACCTCTCTTAGGGGAAGATGAATAGACTTTTGACTAGGATTCTGTCAGTGAGAAGTTTCATATAAATATCTTTCAGAAGTGTTTTTAACAGAATATTTTTTTTTTATCTAAGGAATATAAATTGCTTCTATTCCTACCAGCTGATGTATCTGGCTGGCTATGAAAAGTGAGTTTGCTTATCTCACTCTGGCAACCACTGTATTCAAATGCTACCACTGCCATTGAATCATACTACCCCTTTCTTGTTAACACTACATAGGAAAAAAAAAAGAGAAAAGGGAGGAATAAACATCCTACCATCATCTGGTGCTCTCTCCATGTCAACAAAAGGAGGTTGAATGGACAATTATGGGAAACTACTGCTGCGTGAAATATATATCTTAACTTTAGTCATCTAAAAATAAGGGATCCGCTTAAAACTAGTTATCCAAGTTGCTTGTATGCTCACTGAAGGTAGACTTGAGAATCATCTTTTCTGGCTTGAGACCTATTTTTTGATGAGTCGTCTTACATAGGCAGTAGCCTGGACAACTAGGTTGCAATATAAACCAGAAAAACATAATTAAAGTTAATTCAGAAGAGTCCCTTGCAAAATTTACTACCTATTCCATGGATTTATAGAGACCCAAACTAAAATTGCATCTCGATAATATTCAGGTTATTAGAGGACCAGAATAGAGTCAGAGAAATGGATACTCAGATCTGGGGTAACTCACTTAGATTAACTAGCCAGCCATTGTCTTGGGGAATGGAACTGGGCAGGTTTGCTGTGAGCTTGGAAGGAGATTTTCCAACAGCACAGCTGTGTCTCCTCCAGCTTTTACATTCTCTTACTTGTTCAACTTCGGAGGCAAAATCCTTCTCTTAGAAACATACACACAAAAGATCTTCTCACCATTTCATGAACTTTTAACTCCAATGATTTATATTGACAAACCTGGCTCCTCAAGGGCTAGCAATTGTTTAAAATGAGAAACAGAGGCTGCATAATTATAAGACTATCTACTGACCCCAGCACTCAGAACATTTATGAGAAATTAAACGACTGAGAAAGAGGGAGGAAAAAGCAGAAATTAAACAGTGAACCCTGAGGTCAGGTCCAGTAGTTGTGTGGGCTTGCTGTGCTAATGAGAGTGTTCGGCCATGAGGACTGACCATAAGTGTTCCCAGACTTGCACAGCCCAGCAAAGACTTGACAGATTTTCTGTGAATGTCCCCAAATAACTTGACCAGAAAATGCTAAGCAAGCACAAACAGGCAGCTCTTCATCTGGTGCTTACTGGGTGTAGCTCTGAGGGTCTCTCTGGGGACTTGCTTCTGCTTTGTGTTAGGATCTATATTCAGAACAAATACCCTTGCACAGGGACAGCAGATGCTCCTCATCCAACGCATAGAGCAAGTCATGAAGAGACCAGCCACCCGGTCAGGGGCAGTGACTGGCAATATCAAAAGCACACACCTTTTTTTCCCCCCTAGCTATAGTTAGGGTCCTGGATCAGTTTACTGGAGCTGCCCCTCAGCCTCATCTTCTTTGGTCAGTAGCCAATGTTAGCAAAAGGGTGGAGAAGCTCTGTAACAGTTAAAAGGGGAAGGACTTAAGTGGAGAAAAGTTGTTTCCCAGCTTATTCAGACTTTGTTCACAGGGACACAGTAAAGAATACAGCAAACAGTTGACAGAAATTCCCAGAAAGCAAAACCACTTTATTTCACAGAGCCTAAAGGGCTATTCCTCGCAGTAATGTATCTCAGATTTCTTTCCACATTATCTCATGTGGACCTCCTGAAAATGTCTTAACACAGCATGAGGGAGTGTAACATATTACAGTGTGACACTTCTGAGTAAAGTGGAATATATAAAAGTTTTTTAAAATATCATCTCTGCTACCAGAAAAACCTTGAAGAATCAGCCTTCATTTCTGATCTGTGCATAATTCTCAACCGCAACTTAAGTTTAATCAACCTTATAACTTCTTCAGTTTCCTTCCACGGAGACAACCCAAAACATAAACATAAAGCACCTCCTCCTGTTTTTCCTCCTCAAGGGTATCTTTACATGTGAGCAGACATTACATGCTCAGCTCCATGAAAAGTACTAGAATTAGATTTCTACAATATTTTTTATGGCTGAATCTGCCTTTGAATTCTTAAAGGTCCTGGGCTTTTCTTTCTATCAGTATATTAGAAGGTTTTTGTGTTGGCTCTGTTAATTTAATTTAATTCCCATCGTATTCATTGCTCCATAGTGACAATTGGTGTCTAACTGAAGGCAATAATTTTTAATTCATTACATGTGTTCTTTTAACTTCTGTATATGTATTGCTAACTTTCCTTTTTGACTATTTCTCAAGAGCAAAAATTAAATCATCGGTGCTGGATGCAAAAAATGTTTTTATATGGTTCTACATTTCAGATTAATTTGCAAGCCAGAAGTTTCCAGCACATTGTGTTAAACAACACTATGTATTTATCTTGACAAATGATGCAGGAAAAACTAATAACAATGAGGCACATAGAAAGCTTTTCATCCAAAGATCCCGGGACACACGACAAACTTTACATACTGATTATAGTCTACACTCAGTATTGTTCAAGCTTTTCACTGGTTTTAAAGAGTATAAATGTAAATAGAAAGCTATGCACAGATTACATTACTTGTTGATATTCAGTTAGGTCTGGGGTAGGAAGTGCAAACAAGGAAAGAATTTCTCCTCATAGTGTGGCATAGGGCATGAAGAACAGGGGCAGCAGCTATAATTACCCAGTGTAAACCACAAGTTGTTCTCTCACTTTCTTCTCAGCAGTTTTCTGAGTAAGAACCAAATAAAACAAAGCAAGTAGGAAGAAAAAAATGCTCACAGGTGATCTGACTTTGGTTTTTTGCCTAAGTTATTTTAGGGTAAGAGCAGAGTGCATTGTGGATCAAAAGCTGGGGTTCTCTTGCTGCATCAGTAGACTGTTAGTTTGGAAACATATTTAAAAGGATGAAGAGACTTCCCTTTGTATTTCCTGTCTTACTGAAGTCTTCCTCTCCTATGCTTACATGGGTTATTAGCAATTTAGGCTGAACTAAAACCCAGAATCTTATACATATGTAGACCTGAGGCCTTTCCAGATCACCATGAGCTGAAAAGCCCATATGGCTTTTATCTGTGTGCTGACTCTGTGGGATTGAAAAGGTTTGCTGTATTTGATGATGTTGTTTTTCTCCTAGCAATTCTTGAGCCCCTAGGAGTAACTCAACTGAGTCAGACTAAAGCTCCCATTTTCCCAGTATCCTACTCTCAGTTCCCTGTCTCCCTCAATATGTGATGCTGGCAAAAAGGGCTGCAGGAAAAAGAGGTCCTGCAGGAAGACAGAATTGTGTTTGTACTCAGTACAAAGCAGTAGTCAGCACAACCCAAGCAGTCACCTTCCCTGGTATTGGAACCCTTGGGAAGTCAAGGTGTTGGAGCCCAGAGAAGTTAGGTTGAGCCTGTCCAGTTTTTGGAAGGTACCTACAAATTTCAGCTGCTTCCCTCTCACATTTCCTCTGTTGCACCCCATGAAACAGATTCTTCCTCTCCAGTGCTCCACATATCCAAATATAATCAACAGTTGGTTAAATTATATTATACAATTTTATTAAATATAATATGCTGGATGAGTAGCACAAACTCACAGTGGAATGGGTCACATCTGTGGGATATTTTCTCAAGTGCTGTAATTACCATGATTAGGATGGGTTATGGTGAGGCAAAAGAGTTAGAAGAGAGTGATGTTTATGAATACCTGGCTTGTGAATATATGGCTTCCTGGAGGAAGCCCTTGACCTTCCTCTTGACCTTCTAAAAAGAGTGATGTGGATATAGCTACTCACCCTTTAGTGAACAGAATGACACTGGACATAAAAACACAGAACCCACAATAACATGCCCAGATATGCGTGCAAAATTTATTCTATTTAAGCTCAGCTACTTAGCAGAGAAATCTGAAAATCTGGGGAACCAGGGTGAAGTTAATCAATTGAGAGCACAAACTGCAGAAACAAAAACAGGAGATGGGGAATTAGAACCTAATTTTAAAAGTTCCTGTATGATTGGAGTTTCATTTTATTTGAAGCTCTGCAATTTTTTGTTTTTTGGGAACAGGGGGAATTAACAAAACAGAAGAAAATTAATTTGACTAACACCAAGATACTTCATCTACAGTTATTTAGCTTTTCAATTTTTTTCCCCCTATCTATTTTATTGACTTATAAATGAGGAATTTTTGGACACTAAACAGACAGAATCTTTAAAAGAATCCAAAACCATTGGGATCTTTACACAAGGTAATGCTCACAAAGGGAAACAAATATCTCAAATGGGATGGTTGGTCAATGCCTGAATGGTGATGAGAGACTTTTGAGGGTCCTTGCAATGGCACCTTCAGCTCTTTAGAGTGAAAGTCTCCAAACTAGCTAGGTTTTGTATTCAATTCTTAAACCCACCCCACCTGTGGTTCTACTACATAGAAACTAAACAGAAAGAATCTCTTATCTATCTTTAGCACATTCAAAATACTTTCCCCCCCAACCATCTCAGCAGTCACTGAAGGAGTTTGTACTGACTATTTGAAATGTCTTATTCATGTTCAGTTTGATCAATTTTGCAGCAGAAATCACCTCAAGAAGCTTCAGAAAGGACCAGATTCTCCCGTCTTGATGTTAATCACCACATTTTAGCATAGGAATTGGTCCAAGCACAGTTGGAGCTGCTGGGAAAGCTTCAAGATAGGCTGAAATTCCCACCTGGAGAGTTCCTGTGCCAGATAATCAGATATTTTTATGGTGAAGCAGGCTAAGGATTAAGTTCACCTTGTCTCAAGTCTCTCCACTGATTCAGATCAGTCTATTATCTAATCTATGCAGCTAGCTGAGGAAGGAGTTGCTGGGACACCCAGGGAACTCTTGTCTAAGGTGCACTGGATTTGCACAGACAGACCTGAGATGCACCATGGTTGTACAGTGAACTTGAGCTTCATATTTATAGCTAAAATTACACAGTTCTTGTCACACAGTTCTTTAAAAAATGTAGAATGAAAAAGTTTTTGTCCTTTCCTCAAGGAGATATTCTATTTCAAAACATGAGGGTGATGCATTTTACCATGTTTAATTTTCTACATTCCTTTTAGCTAAAGGCTGAAAGTGAATTCTATCTGGTTAGCTGAATATTTCATTCTCTCACAAATAATATTTTTCAGCAGATTTACTACTCATTGAAAAATTCTACTCTGGAATTACTTTGCTTTGTCTTGTTATCTAAAACTGCCTGTGAAGTAGATCATGTGCTGTTGGTCTGTTTTTCAAAAGTCAGGAAGTATAGTGTTTTAAATAAAGTATTCAGCTGTCATATCTATTTCAAAAATTTATAGTGTGGATCACTTTTCTAGCCACACTGTTTCACTGCACCAGACTTACCAAAGGAATATCTAAAGCATATAACCAAACTTTTCTGCATATTTATACTTCAGGAAGCTGTTGAAGATACTCTACCAGTGCTATTAGGATTCTGACTCTAGTAAAGCTCTCTGTAAATACTATGGGTTTTTTGGCTTGAGTAACTGTCTATTTTGTTCACAATTAGAGCGCAGTTTCACTTGCTGTAATAATAATATTTTTTATCACTTCATTTGTTATCATTTTTTGTTCTTTTCATTTAAAGATTTTCACTATCCTAATTTTATCAGTTATTATAACCCAAACATTTGGTCTGAAGCATTCAAGTGAATGAAATGGTTCCCTTTCTCCTCAGCACTGTGCTCATGCACATGTCTGTGACTGGAAAGGTAGATCTCTTCATTTGTCCTGAGGTTTCAAGCAGGGGCAACATTTTACTGAATCTTCACTTCTTGTTCCTGCTGCAGACAGAACATCACTCATCCAGTGAGGGAAGACAGGATGCTCTCCCATTGTCATGTGCAAAGTTGTAAAGTTGTTCAAAAGGTTTAGGCAGATGCATGCCCTGGACGCAGAGATGTCCGCTGGCTGCCTTCCGCCTCACTTCCATAGCTGCTTTCCAGGTAAAAATCCACGAGTCAGCTCTTAGGATTCCTTAATCCACTTCCATTAAAAAATAATAATAATTAAAAAAAAATTAAAAAAGAAAGGATTAACCATGACCTATTCCCACTACTTGAGGTAATATGACTTTGTGCAACTAAAATGGGTGATGAAGTACTCACAGAATCAGTTCTGCTGGAAAATAAGAGCAAGTCAGCACTGATGCACAGTAATCTCCTCATAAGCAGAGCTGGGCTGAAAAAAGCACATCTGTTCCCAGGCTGAGCTGTGCTCTGCAGAGCCCCATCCACAAAATTAGCCATGCTCTGCTATACATTGATATAGAGGAATTTCAGTTTACTTTTGTATTATTATGAAACCAGTAATCTCCATGACTGTGAAAACATGAGAGAGTGAAATGTGGGACATTGCAAAGATAAACACCTGAAATTACAGCTCTGAGAATATGACTTTTCCCTTACTTTCCAAAAGAATGTTAAGTCTGAAACCTAACTACCTGCTTTTCAATGGGGGCATTGTTAGCTATTTTACTGCTGAACATTGTAACAAATCCAGCCAAGTTGTGTGCTAAAATTCCAGAGATGTTCAAAATCATCTGTGTCCTGTAATGGCTGTGAAGGGAAAACTATCAAGCTATGGGAGTCTGCATTATATTCTTGGCATGAAAAAAATGTGAAATGGGCTGAGCACAACATAAATAAAGTTCTCCAAGAAAGCAGATGATATTATAGACTTGTGTCTGCAAGTATTATTCTTCTTACATAAGTTACTACAACTTGAACTTAAATTCAGTTCTTGTTAAATCATCTCAGATTTTTTTACCAGCATAACAAAACTCAGGTATCTTACCAGAGTCCCTGGATCTAGTTTGTCAGAGAATACACAAGGAGATGATCTCACACCAGCACTGATAGCAGCTACCTCTCCTTGCTCAGTTCACATCCCCTGGATTTGCACCGACATCTAATTTTGGGGAGAATGAATCCTGCTGTTTCAAAATGTAATATGTTGGAACCAATGGCAAAACATCACACAGAAGCAGTCAGAAGCTGGGCTCTTTGGGCTACTGCTTGTGCTACCACTCCATCCTACATCGTTCAAGGACAGTATAGAATAAAAAGGATTGAGGACTTTATATTTGCCAACTGTAAATACATTATTTATTAGGGAAGTTCTTTAAAACTTAATAATCACTTGCCTGCTGGACAGATTTTTTTTTGTGCTTCTAGAGAAAATGAAAAAGAGACTTTTCTGCATACAGAAATATAATATAAACTGCTCTGATAGTAGCAGTTTTTTCAATTAAAGCCAGTTCCATACTGTTTATACTAGCACAAGCTCATTTTACTAGTTCATTCATCCTGCTGGCTTCATGAAAGTAGCATCTACACCACAGTGGGAATGGTCTGAAAAATTCAATTTCTGAGCAGCAAGTAAGTATATAGTGGAGTTACAGCTTACAGGTTTCAGAGACAACATGGAGCATTGCGTTTTGGAGAACCCAATGGGAAGGCAAAACAGCCTAGGACCAGTGGTTTTCTGATAAAAAATTACCTTAATTTTTAGTTATAGCTAAATTAATCTACCTTAATTTTATAGATGCCACCCTTAGAGGCTGTGGGAGGAAAAAATTTGGTTTTAACTGGGAGAAACTGAGCAATCCAGTGAGTAAAATCTAAGTGAGTTGTCCCAGGCTGTGTTAATGCTGCTCTGAGTTACAACCTTGGAAATGAGAGACCCCTCATGACTACACCATGAAACAACCTAATAGCCATTATGTCCTTCCTCCTTCCTTCTCCAAAAGAATGTCCATTAATAGAGAGCTCACTGCTCATTCTGTTTATAGGAAATGACTTTCACATATAGCACAAGAAGATGTTCTCCCTAAATTGCTGAAACAGATGTAGGAACAAGCTGAACAGTTGCAGATCCCCGTTAAACCCCTGTTAAAAATTATGAGTGACTACAAACAGATTACCAGCATCTTATTTAAAGCATTAGAAAAGCTATTTATTTTGATTTATAAGAGTATATAACCTAGGCCATGTCTGGGGAACAGGAGAGGCATGAGGGTATGGAAATACATGAGCAAGCAGAAAAAAATCATGAACTTAAAGAAAATATTTGACTTGTTAATGAGTCACTGTTACTTGATCTCTTCTTCGGCCATATTCTTGCTCATCATCAGAACAAGTTTTGGATTTCCATGCATTTCCAAGAGCAGTTTTACTATGCTCCACTTGGGTGTGTGTACTACTCTGCCCTTTTGCAAAAGTATTTACAAAGAATTATTCTATTAAAATACATTCTGATTTCATAAGGGAGAATCATCCATCGGTCACCGTGCTTACCTATGCTGCCTACATAAAGCAATGTTTTAGCAAACAGGATAACATGGTTATACTGTTTCTTCATTATATGCAATCCTGAAGTATTTGCTGCAGTTTAAGTACTCTTCAAGCACAAGCTTGCAGAAATCAATGTATTTAGAAGACTGAATAAATTAATTTTCTTTAAACAAAAACTGAGAACATTTACAAAATTTTCAGTAAGGACAGAAGTTTTATATCATCATAATAGCCATAATGTAACAGTAGTATTATATTCGTTGACATTCTTTTTCAAATTTTCTTCCTGCTTTAGCCTTTTTTACAAAACTCTGGGGTTTACATTTCTCATCCTTGGGCTCAAACAGGCAAGATTTAGTTGTGTGCAAAGTGGGAGGGTTTTATAACAGGTGACACTCTATGATTTCTGAAAAGTATAAGTCTTAGAAAGACTCTGCCTGTAATCATACTCTGAAAAGAAAAATATCAAAACTGTCAGAGTCTAATTATTGGGGCTTGAATCTGGTTAGCAAAATTAAGGTTTCTAGAACACAAAAAAAGAGCCTGATTAGCACAGTTTAAAGGTGAGAGAAGCAAGTATTCTAGTCCAGCCCCCTTTTTCCTCAGAAAAAGAGAATTACAGCCAAAAAACAAACTATGTCTCCATAGTCTATGGTCACAACTATTTTTTTTATTTTATTTATATCATGTGACACTTTTTGAGATGCCCCCCCAACAAGTTATATAAACACATGCTCTAAAGTCAGAGAAAGAGGGCTTTGAAGGGAACCTTGCCATCAGCTGTTCCAGTGCCTTTCAACTTTTTAGCTCTCATTTTATTTTGTGCCTCATTTCAAGTGTGTGACTCCTGGGACAGCGAGGTGCTTCATGCCTCATTTGCTGCAGTAACGTTTTCACCACAAAGGAACATATCTCTGGCTGAGAATTTTGTCTTATCCAGCACTGGTCCAAAGTCAAGATCTGCTACACCTGAATCATTCTAGACAGAGACTTGTTCTATCATTACAGTGACATGCTTTTCTGTAATGTCTTACCTCAATAACCCATGCTACATTTTAAGCTGTTATTTGCTGTCATGTCAGTAGACACAAGGAACCGATTATTTCTTTCCTTTTGCTGGCAATCCAGAGAGCGCTGTTACCATGTCCTCCTCAGTGTTCTCATTTCAGGCTTAAAAGCAGAAATTCCTCCAATCTCACCTTAAAGATGATGTTTTCTACATCTGTGGATTACCAGCACTCTCTCTGCTGGGCTCCCACCAGTTGGTCCATCTGTTACAGTGCACTGCTTAAAAATGGGAACAGGACAAGGTCTTATGGATGCTGAGTAAAGAAGAAGGAGTAAAACTTACATCACGTCTGCCATATACCCTAGTATGTGGTTTACTTTTCACAGCTTGGGAGTCTTCACTAACATTCAGTCAGTGATTCAGCAGCGTCTGTTTAACTTCTGTTTTGCCAAGAGCGCTCTCTTTCTCATGTGTATGCAATTAATTATTCCTCGGGATAGTGTTTTACACCTCTCCTCACCGAGAGATTTTTCCCACACATCTTTTCTTCAGCTTGTCAAGACAAACAGGAATCTTTTCAACCTTGATTTCAGTCTTTCAGATTTCTCCTCCCAAAGGCTTGCAATCCCCTTCTGGGTTTGGTACTGTCTGTAGATATTACAGGTCTACTCCCTCTTCCACCTTCCAAGGTGATTAATGAAACTATTCCATACACTCAAGGCCAGAAGAATCCCTACAACAAGAAATCCTTCTTTCACTTTGAGAATGAGCCCTTAATCCCTTCATTTATTTTTTATCCCTAGCAGTTTTGCACTCACCTTATGATAGATTTAGAAACCCCATGTGGCACTAAGAGTGTCCTGTTAGACTAGATCAGTATTTTATGAGTCGAGTTATATAACATCTCCTCTCCTAGTTATTGTTTTTTCCTAATTATAGGTGCAAATTAGTCTTGTCTGACATGACCTTCTCAAGTTATGGTGCTTATCACATCGTTATATCTTGAATTCCAAGTTCTATTAGTTGCACCAGAATCTGTCTATAATGGATGAACATCTGATTGACCTACATTTACCCATCTTCTAGCAGTTCTCGGAGATCAGAGAACTGCAGAGAACTTCACTAGATCTTGCATAGAAGATTTAACCAAGAACAACTGATCTAACTTGAGCAGCCTCTAAACTGTCTTTTTCCATTCCCACAAAAGTTCTTCCCCTTAGCTACTGTTAATTTACCAGCCATTTCATCATGTCTAATTTTCTTCATGGAGACTGATGCAAAAACTGCTCAAAGTCCTAAGTCTTTATATTAAGATCTGCTATTATCTGTCTCTATCCACTGGTATCCAATATTTATGGAGTTCCTCACTTCAGCAGAAGATTCAGGTCTTGAAAAGCAGACTGACGGATTGATATTAAACCAACAATCCAGAAGGTACACATTGTTTGGATAGGGAAAAGTTGCTTAGATAACTTTGAAGACACTATAGGAACACGCACATAAGAAGGGTTGAACAAACCCTCTCAAACATAAACCCTGCACCCAGGGAAAGCAAAAATTTTGTAGTATCTTTTAATAGGAATGGCATTGAAGACAGCTTCCTTGCAGAATAGCCTACACAATTGGCTGGGAATCACCAGTGCAGATAAATAATGTAGATTTATTACTTGGCTCATAATTCAAGTAGAATAAACTGAATTACAAAATTAATGTCTCAAAAGACTTTTCTCTACCAAACTGTTGTAAATTCAGAGCATGTACTCCAAGGAATAAAGTGCATTTATGGTTGATAGAACATGGCTTACAGCTTTGAAGGTATGAGAAGGTGAACAAACTGTTAATGAAATTCTCTGCACTCTGAAAAAATAACCATGCAGAGTAAACAGTTATAAATATCAGAAATTCATCTGTCCCCTGAGATAAAAATAGTGATCATGGTAATAGGAGCATTATAGAAGGAGCAAAGTAGAGGATGACAGAAGAGAAATTAATCAGCCCATTATTGTCATTGGCTTAAGAACCAAAGAGCTACTGCAACTTCTACAGATAAAGAATATGAAGTTGTTGGAAAAGCATCCTTTGAGGGCAGCTATCTGCAACTGAGATCTGAGACAGCTGCAGAAGAGAGAAAGGCATTTAGAATGAAAAATCACATTCCCATAACAGGCAAGTTTTCGTTCTTTCTGGATCCAAGTAAACACTGTTGCCAAATGGCTTGAAGTAAGAGGAAAATATCCAAATGTTTAAATCAAAGCACCTTTATATTAGCTTTTCAGCAATACAATTTGCTGTAACTTCCACCGGGACACAATTCTGATTTATTCCTAACATATATCTGTGATTGGAATAACTTTCAAAAAGGGTTTAGAAGTGCCAAAGAGAACCTGAAGATGAAATTCCTGTTTTCAGTAGAAATTCAAGCAAACAGGAGACTGTATTTTATGTATTTTTAGAGAAACTTCCGCTCCAAAATTTCTAACATGAAGCAAGAGCCCTGAGGTCACCGGTATTTGTCTAAGAGCAATGATTACAACTCAGAGATTTTTCTCTTCTGGCTGGATTGGATCCACCCAGCTGCCCACTCCTAAGGCTGGATTCAGCCTCCTCGTGCACAGCTACGTGCCCAGAACCTGCCTGTGTGCACACATCCTTTCAGGGAGAGAAATGACTGGCACACAGGGGAGTCCCACCAGCAGCATCTGCTCACAAATTTAGAAAGTTTGGATAGCTCAGATTTCAAGCCATGAGACAAGTTGCTCTAAGGAAAAGGTAAACTGCACTCACCCAAATTAATTCAAACATAAGAAAATGATATTTCCCTCAGGGAAGGTGATCATAGCAGCTACCGTAATTAAAATTCTTTAGAGCTGAGGTGACAATAACTGACCAAGCAAAGCAAGCTGACATGCATCAGAAGTACTGTTTTTAAGAAATCCCTCATCTCTGCCTTGATTAGATGCCAGCAAACACTTCTGACAGTAATTTTTCAACAGCACAGAAACACAGTCAATGGCTGTTCTCAGTTCGCCAGAGAATGAATCTCTTTCTAGAAAGGAAAAGAGAGGTTAAAAAAAAAGAAAAAATTCCAAAACAAACCAACAATCCTCCACTTTTTGGATGTATGGTCTTCCGTAGGAAGTTTGCTTGAGTGGATACATTAGACTCATTGCATGCACCACAGAGCAACATTGAATAGAAGGCAAACAGAGGAGACCTCATCCTCTCTCCAGAATAAGGAACCTCCCCTGAATGCCAGCAACGTGATCAGGGGGAGGTCTCGACATCAGGAGTTGAAAAGGCTGAACAGTGCTGCCAGTAAGTGAGAAGTAAAATGTGTTACCAGTGTATGACTCCATTAACAGCAGTGCATATGCTGCTATTTAATGCCTCCATTTGAACCAGATGGGTGTCTGCAAATACCCATACTTCATGCCCCAAACTGCTGCACAAGTTTTGAGTTCAGACAACGCATTGACTTGTGCAGGTTTGCACCAGCTCTATACCAGTCTGCCAAGGACAATAACACTAAAAGCCATTTGTGGCTGTAGTCACTTGCTGCAGAGGTTCAAGAAATTTTGATTAAAACCTACCCCTACACAACTACACAACTGTTGAAATACAGAGATGAAGAAAACACACCATAGGCTTTGGACAAAGCATCCTGTTAGGGTCTAACACACATTACTCTGCACTGAGGAAACAGAAGAGCTGATTTTCAGGTTTGGTTTGTTGGTTGGGTTTTTTTTGTTTGCTTGTTTGGGGAGTAAAATAAAGTAAAACAAAATACAAAATGTCATGTCATAAGAAATATGATTTTAAAAAAATTAAAAGATATTTCAGATAATGTATTGCGTTTAGCTTGGGTTGGTGCTTTATTCTTTGATTTGAAGTAAATTTAAGCGACCAAAGTTTGCTACTTTTCCTACTGAAATGTCACTTTGAAATGGACAATTACTTTTTTTTTTTAGTGTTGAAGTATTTTCACACTTTCAGAAATTGCTTTAGTATTTCAGCTGAGCTTACATATATAAATACCTCTGTGTGGTCCAAGAATTATTTACCATAGAATGGCACAGCTTTGACAGGAGAAAATTGTCCATTTGCATTAGTTTGCCTTACATATGCTGTCAGGGCACTAAGAGGCACTTTGTGCAAGGAGAGGAGCCTCAGGATGGTGGGATTATACCACAACTCAAGCAAAAGCAGTTTGTATAAACAGCAGATGCTGACCTTTCCACTCAGTGAGAGGGGGGATTCATCTCCATCTCATCTGGTCAATCTGGTTCCATTTATAGTCAATGGAGACAAATTAGTAGTTTTAGCACAGAATTCACAAAATCTCTTTCAAACGTACACATTAGGATGAGATGAAATGCATCTTAAACCAGGCTGCTTTTTGCCACAACCATAAAAAGAAAGTGGGGGTAAGCTCACATTCATCAGACATTTAGTCTGATGAATACCACCCATCAAAGCTCAGTGAAATCACTGTGGCTGTCTACGGAGTTCACTGGGCATCAAACAGGTGCCCTGTTAAGGAAGCATTCAGCCACATTTATTACTCACAAATCATAAGTGCATTTATTTTGTTTTGCTTTTAATACCAGTTCACTAAGTCTTCCATATCGGTAATTACATAACATTGCTTCTTAACGGCATTTGCATAGACGTAGTTTTTAAATAGCCAGTTGTAAGAGATCATACACCTTTTCAACTGAAAAATCAAATCATTTTTATGTTGTTGACTGTGAGGAGTCTACGAGTCTGTAGACTGCCAGTTCAGCCTGTGATTTCAACTAGTGCTGCAACAGACATTAAAAGTGTGGGTGGGGGTAAAAAAATCACAAATTTTCTGTTTTGCAAAGCATTTCAGAAGCAAATTCACTACTAGCACTCAAATTTTTTGGTTTTCCCCAGAGCTCCCACAACTCTCCCACACAGAAATAATTATTAGCTGGAAGCACTTTCTGGCTTTTACCATTCCAAATGAACCTGACAAGCAATTTCCAATGGAATTTCTGTGCTGTTGTATTTCCCTAGGCTATGTTTTAAAAGTATGATCCCCTTTACTGCCTTTTGAGAGAGTTTAAGCAACTTTACCGTTCACCTTAGGGAATGGTATTAGTGGACAATTTGTGAACAGAACAAGAAGGAACACCATCCCTTTCTGCAGGAATTCTCATTACTTCAGCCACTCATTAGAGCAGTGAAACAAAAGTATCTGTGAAAGTTCATTTAGATAATTACTGATTAAGCCTAACAAGATTGTATTTGTTTTCCAGATGTTACTTAAAATAATATTGGCATGGTGAGAGTAACATAAATATATATATATACATATATACATATACAAAGCAATTTATTCCAAACCTCTCTGTGCCACAAATGACACCTTTCACTTCCTTTTCAGTTAGTTTATACAAATACAAAGTAGAAATAAAGCCATGTGATACAAGTGATCAGACTATCCAAGTTAAAGATGTCAAATACCTGAAAGTACCTGTGGTTTGAACAGTTCAGAGGTAAACTTACAGGCTTATACATGTCCACATGAAACCTTCACTAAATATTTTCAATTAATAAAAAACTGTATTTTGGCCTCTTCAAACATAGTAATTAAAAGCCTAAACTTGTACCATGAATTACTTCCTGAGAACAGTTCAAGGTAGGTAAGCATGAATGGTGCTTGGATCTACTCCATGGGCACATCTTTATGTAATAAAGAAAGGAGTTATTGCTTCTAATAAATAATTGGAGAAAATAATAATTATGCTGAAAATGTATGTATGATGACAGTGTATTCCAAGTGTCACATCTAATTACATATACCTTTATGCATATGCGTATACATATATATTTGAATATATATATATTTCACATATACCTGTGAAATACATTGGTTTCAGTTATCAAAAATATGTAGAGAAATTCAATTGATAAAGGGATTTGAGATGATCTGGCCAAAGCCAAAAGGCAGCAGCTAAATGAGGAAGAGAATTCAGACCTTATAGGTGAAGTCCTAATCCAGAATTATATGGACACCAATATTCCTGTTGAAAAAGCTCTATATGTTACTCCTAAAACTGTTCCTGGAGGGCATCTAATAAGGGCTGATTATCCCCATGCCATTAAACTCTTTTACTTTCCAAAACAGGACAGCAAAACCCTTACCATTAGGGGAATATTGTTTGCCCTGTTTTAAAAAACACGTAATTGTTAGTAAAAGCATAGTTGATCAGGCCAAAAGTGAGTGGCCCGGGACCATTTAACAGCATGGATAACCAAGTGCAGTGCTCAGGCTTCTGCCTGACAGTGTTTAACCAGCTAGTAAAGAAATAATTGATAGGGTCAGACTACATCTCCATGAGTTCCAGCCTTGAACTCAGCCTCCAACCATCCTGTTCTGCCTTATTTCTGTATGTTATCCTCCATTCAAGAGTTGTTGTTTTCTTCTATTTGATCCACAGAGAATGTTTTTGGTATAGCTGCCTCCAGAAGGGGCAGTCCTTTCACTCAAGCAACAGAGGGTCTGTCTTTTACATTTGGTATCTGAAGCACACTCTCCAGTGATGACCTAGATATCAGGGTTACACAGAGATTGTGCTTCCATGCTGAGTTAGGCACCCTACGGAGACATCATTTGTTTCCCCAGGCAAGAAAGTATTAAACATATAAACGAATAGTGCCTTCAATTGAAAAGACATTTCACACTTTTCCCAAGTGAGTGAGGGACACAACTCACAGAATCATAATTTAATAGGATTTTTAATGAGTCCTATGATAAAGGTTTTATGGCCAAAAAAAAGAAAGTAAAAGCCCATTGTACTTTCCGAAGAGGCCAAAGAACCTGTGAGTTCCCAAATTAATTCATAGGTCTCCCTTGAAGAGAAATCCTTAATGCCCTCTATTAAATTACATATCTTTATTTTGAGAAAAAGGATTTACTTATTCCTTTGCTAGAAACCTGAGAATAGCATCACCAATCACTTTGTGTGACATCTACTTGCCAGCGACATCGGGTCATATAGTGACTGACAACTGAGACTTCTGCTATACCTAGGAAGAGCTTAATAAAATGGACTTAACAGATATTTTTTATTATTCCCAAGAACAGAGTTGATAATGAGATTTTTTAGCTAACCACACTTCACTTGAAAAATTATGAAGAGATCAAT
Source organism: Pachyramphus minor (assembly GCA_013397135.1). NCBI lineage: Eukaryota > Metazoa > Chordata > Aves > Passeriformes > Tyrannidae > Pachyramphus > Pachyramphus minor. Next base: position 413,478 of record VYXB01024585.1, read on the forward strand.
TTTTTTCCCATTAGACTCACCCTCATCAATGGCTCAGCTGAGGTCAACTAGCCCTTTATTTGTAGTTAATGGTACACAACCTTTGTCTACTGATTTTTCTTTATCAAAGCTTAAAAGAAGAAAAATCAATGGCCCTTATTTTAAATTCAAAGGAAAATACTTTAAATTAAAAACTTGTCTCACTTAAAAGACATCACAAATATGTTTGGGAGAATATGTCTTAGTCTGATGACAACCTGATGCAAAGGTCATAATTTGAGTGGTGCTGACCATTTGGAAATCCCACAATACAAAATCTTAATTCTCTAAGAATATTATTGCTAATTTCAATGAGGTCTGAATATGATATTTGGATTTTATCTGGAGATGCAAGAACTCAGTAGTGGTTTCTATTGATGTAAAAGTATCTGGAAAACATATTACAAGACTTAAAATACTTTAAATTGTGATTACTTCATTGTCTTTTTGTACTGCTGTATGAGGTACAGAGTGTGTGTTCTACTCAGCTCCATTCGCTTACGTGCCAGAAACTCACCATTACCACAGTGCAGATTGTGACTTTTGATAGAAATGTTTATGTGCATGCTGAGTCCCATGATGCATTGTTCTCAGACACTCTCTCTATCACATATGTATGAGCCACCAATGTAAACCATGTCAGCATGGAAATAAAGTATGAAAAAACATTTTAATAAGATTAAAATAAGGATCACCTTCTTCTGGGAAGCTGATTATAATGTTGCACTGTTGCTGAGTTCCAAGGTGATTTAACTACCTCTCTAGATGGATTTGTTAGCCATTAGTTGATTATACACATTGTAATTCAAATCACATTCATCCTTCCAAACTTCTGGCACTCAGATGAGGCATGTCTCTCTCAAGATATCCCTCTGTGGTCCACAGCAACTTAAAAGTGCAATTTGAATCTCTACTCTGTGGGATCATCCCGATATCCTTTCTATTGGTCATAACCAAAACCTAGGATGGTCTAGTAGGGTTCCTAAAGATTCATCAAATGTTAGATTGGATAAATCTGGATCTTTACACACTGGATGGCTCTGAAAGGAGCACAGATGTATCTTGGCTAGTTTAACATTAGGTACCAGTGCTAACACAGCAGCATCATAGCCAACAGCAGAACATAAACATTTCCACCAGGCAACTTTTACTGACCCAAGTGTATTCCCTCACTCTCCCTGTGGAGACACAGAGACACTAATTCAAAAAACCTTCTGCTCCTCCTTCATAGAATCACAGAGTCATTAAGATTCAAAAAAATCATTAAGACCATTGAGTTCAACCATCAGCCCATCACCACCACCATGTTCACCGTTAAACCGTATCCTCAAGTGCCATATCCAAAAGTTTTTTGAACACTTTCCAGGGATGGTGACTCCCCACATCCCCAAGCAGCCTGTTTCAATGCTTTCCAAACCTCTCTGTGAAGAAATTTTCCCTAATATCCAATTTAAACCTCCCCTGGCGGAACTTGAGGCTGTTTCCTCAGATGAAGGAACTAATACAGGATTTTAGATTTGTATTCCTGGAATTGCAGTGAGACTTGTAAGCTCAGTTTGAGCATCTTTGCAGATCTAGCCAAAGGGTGTATTCTTTTAATGTCTGCATCAACTGAATTCAAATAAAACTAAGACTCAAGGGTTCTTCCTCTGGATTTTTACTCAACTATGTCCATTTAAGCTCACACACCCTATCTGCAAGATTCTTTCAGGCTTCAAAAGATGCTGAAACTCTAACTGATAATTTGCACAAGAAAGGTCTATAAGAGCTGCATGTAATAAGGACAATCCAGATATAAAAACAATAGGAAAAATTTTGGCAAAGAAATTAATAACTGGTATAACTCTTCAAAAATGCCTAAGGCTATTTAGGACCACAAGTATTTTTCCACAGTTTGTCCTTTAAATTTTCTGCATGCATTATTACTAAAAGGGATACATTATAGATAGGACTTAGCTAGTCATAAATACCAATACATTCCTTTGGCCACAGTGATGAACAGTAATCCCTTTTTTATGAATGGATGTCAGGTAGATATTTGTTTTTGTATTTTTTATTTGGAAAGGGTATTTTGTTCTGATTGTAGTCTTTTAGTTAATCTTCTCTCCAAGATATTCAGACTTTACAGTGCCGATTCTCCTGAAAAAAAAGCAAGGGTGACCATCAGGCCAAATATCATTAACAACTTGCAATGAATGGATGGATCTGGACTCAATTTTTTATACCAGTCCCAAGAAAGATCATCTCTACTAAAAATAATTTAAGTTCCAAAATTCCCACCCATAGATTTATTTAGATTTTCCTATACTTCCACTGAAATCAATACTAATTACAAACTTACATGACCTTGTAGATCTGGTCTCAGGTAGTTACAGTGTTGTATCAGGAGTCAGACACTTATGTAAAAATGTACAGAAATTATCAGTTCCTATCTCACGGATCTTATCCTATCTTAGGGATTTTTTTTCCTCAATTTCATCTCTCTTTGTAATACGAGACTAATTGCTTCTATCCCAAATATTGCCAATAATAATACCAGAACTTTTTTAGAAATGTGTGGATGGATGAATATTGGATCTTTTCTTAATGTACTACTAGTATATTGAATACTTAGGGATTTGTTTAATCTCAGATGATCATTACACAAATAAAGTAAATTTTGTGGAGATAATTAATCAGCTTCAGGAAAAAAACTTGCACCTTTATTTGTTAGCTTACTAGAAGGAGCCAATGAAGTATGAATTGATTACCTGGAATACATTATCTTTTCCAGATGCTGACAACTATGGTTCCTTCTTCCTTTCTGCAGTTAAGTAAAATCATGACTTCTCTTGTTTGGACTAGAAAGACATTGAATTTGCATTTCAAATTCATGCAAAAATCAATACAACCAAGGGACTTACTAAGTCTGTATCTCAAACTTGTACAATCTGGCTGTAGTTTGGAATAGAGAGATATCCAGTACTAGAACAAGAATATGCTAAAAGAACTTTGGTCTGGAAAATAATTTTTGATAAATTAACTGAATTTCCCCTACATCCCAGGATCCATGAGAAAATATTTGAAGTAAACTAGAATCCAATAAGATATATGGATTTGTCAAAATATTAATTTCCCTAACCTACAAATTTAAAATCTGTCAAATAAAAGCATGGCCATGAGCATATCTCTCCCTGGAATATGATTGATTAGCCTTACAGTGAAATACACACAAGTTGTCAAGCCTTATGTCTGTCTGTGAACACATTAGCTCTTGGAACAGAGTATTTTGAAATCACTCTTATGGGCCAGATCCAAATCCCACAATCTTTTCATTTGTTTCAATATAATAATCTCTGTATTTTTACTCATCAATAATCAATGTAGCACATTCTGCTGAAACAGCTGCAGTGAGGAGGTACAAAGGCAGATCTGACATAAATAAGAAGTAAAAGTGAGGTACAAGTTTGTGCTCCACACAAACAGCAGGCTGCAAAAACCACGCAGACCCCAGTCCCCATATGAATGGGCATAACAGAGACATCCCAAGATCCACAACCAGTAGAAGCATTTTGTTGCTCTAAGAGTCAAAAAAAAAATCCTGTAAATCACAGCCCAGAGAGTAGTCCTGGCTGTGGAGGATGGGGAGAAGAAAACAGAGTAATCAGGGGACTGAAACCATCGATCCCTCTTCTTTCCTCAGTAAATATGCGTGTGTGCACGTTGTAATCATACAGTGAACTAGTCATTTTACAAAAGGTCTAAAATATTCTGTCATTTCATGAAATGCATGTTTCAATTCCAGGTATGACTAAAATTTTCAATTATTTCAGAAAACTAACAGGTATCACAGACAGACACTGTGGGAAATGCCTACAGCGAGTTTCTCTTGGATCATGGGACAAATTTCTATTATCTTTAGTTTTAAAGCTATATACTCATATTTGTGCCTAAAAGACATACCAATACACATCATAGAGCTAACATTTATTTTCAAAATTGAGACTATTTCAGAAAGTAATGTTTTTCTCTTTCCATTTTACAAAATAAATGCTTTCAAAAAATGCCCTTAAACAGATTACAGGGGCTCAGAGAGGAGGGGAAGGAGGGTGGGAACTGCTGTAGAGGTTGCTGAAGGCATTGCCCCTTCAGTGATAACCTGACAGTTTAACCCTTGTTAGTGCTAGGATTTACAACCCACACTTATCTGCTAAGAAAAGGCTTCCTGTCAGCAGCATGTGAAGGAACAATCCACAAGAGCTGTGAATAACCCACAGATGATGTGCTGGTCTCCAAAAATGAGACTGATGGTCCATCCCAGCTGCAAAACCCCTGAAGAGTGCTGCTATTATGGCAGAGCACTCACTGCCTGACAAATTAAGGGAAGGTCAATAGATCAAAAGATATTGCAAATATGCAACAGGGGTAGAAGGAAGGCAGGTGCTGATCCAGTCACAGGTCCACCAACAGCAATGCAGATGACTGAAGCTTTCTGGCCTTTATTTTTAACTTATTATGGACAAGAGATAGAGTCATAGGAGTATCTTCAGATGCTGAGACCCTGCTGCATGCCTGGAAGGGAGAGAGTGAGCTGGTTTTATCCAGGTCAATATTACCCTATCACAAATGCATAGAATCCTAGAATCATTAAAACTGGGAAAGATCATCAAGTCCAGCCATTAACCCAACACTGTCAAGTCCACCACTAAGCCATGTCCCTAAGTGCCACATCTATTATATTATCATTATATTATTATATGTATTTTAATACCTCCAGGGATGGTGACTCCGCTGCTTTCCTGGACAGCCTGTTCCAATGCCTGGCAACTCTTTCAGTGAAGAAATATTCCCAATATCCAATCTAAACCTCCCCTGGTGAATCTTGAGGCCATTTCCTGTCATCCTGTCACCCTGTCACCTGTTACTTGGGAGATTCCCCCAGTACCCACCTGGCTACAACCTCTTTNTGTCAATACCCACCTGGATACAACCTCTTTTCAGGCAGATGTTCCCCCCTGAACATCCTTTTCTCCAGGCTGAACCCCATCAGCTCCCTCAGCCACTTCTCATCAGACTTGTGCTCCAGACCCTTCACCAGCTCCATTTCCCTTCTCTGGACACACTCCAGCACCTCAGTTTCCCAGAGTCACACATGGGCCAGCCCTTCCCTGCATAATTAAATCCTAATATGTCCTGTTTACCTGAAACTGAAAATGAACCCTGTAATCTCCTGAAGCCCCTCTAGATATAGGCAGGATTTTTGTGCCATGTGGTAGCCAAATAAAAGAGATTTCAACCCGAAGAACAACAGTTTCTCCTTCACACTCCAGTGAATAAATTGAAAGAAATAGCCTATGAAGAATACAGATATTAAAAGGAGACAACCTACTTGGAGACATTTTGAGTGTAAGAAAGTTCCCAGAAGGAGAGTCAAAGAAAGGTCATGTTGTTCCATGACTAGGGAATTTCCAAAGGACTGAAAAATGCTTGACTGCTCTTTTGCTTTGTATCACTGCTGTTGTTTATTAATTCCCTGAATAGTAAGAAGTGGCTAGAGACGTTATTTCCCACATAACCACAGTGTGAAAGCACATGGATAATGCCAGGATTCACCTTCTGTCAGTTTATAAAACCAAGTGAAACAGGCATATGATCGAGAACACCTGTAATGCCAGTCAGTTGGCAAAAATGCCTGAAACCTTTAATTATTTCATGAAAGGACTGATTTCACAAGATGACAATAATAAGCACAGACACACAGAGGCATACATAGATTTTAAAACACTGCAGTGTATATTTACCTGTATATATTTGCACGCCAAACTAAACACACAGCAGCCAGTTGTTAAAAGAATTGGTTATTTCCCAGTGCCACCAGCTGTCTCCTGCCTCTGCAATGATGACTCAGTACAAACCAATGACCCTTGTGCTATAGAGAACAATTTGTCTTTTTGAAGTTTGATTTGTCAGCAAGGATAATACTGTCTTAGCTTTTGCACTGTCCTCCACTGTGTTCCTATAGGGCTCCCCAACACCTGGAGAGCAATGAATCAAAATCATTCAGATTCCAGTTCCAGTCCCAGCTGTGGCTGCACATCACATAAAATGACTCTTTGGTTGTTGCTGTTCTTTGAAATGTCATTTTCTACAAGAAGAAAAAATAAGTTTCTGAAATTTTCAATTCATTTCTCCACTTCTTTCCTAAACTAACTTGGCAGTCCCAGATTTCTCATCTCATGCTTCACAAATTAAATACAATGAAAAGACAAGAGCTTTTCATTTTAGAAGAGTGAAATAATTTATGCTTTTATTTATTATTTTATTTTATTTTCACTTCAGACACAACTTTTTATATTTCCTCTTGTTGCATTTTAGGCTAAAAGAGATAATCTAAGATGACTGTGTGGTTCTCCCAAGCCATAGCCTGTCAGATTGCTGAATTATTGGTACCCAGTCAAGCAGCACAATAGAAACAGATCACATGCCAATTTCCCTCTTCTTGGTAACCATTTTGCAGTCACTGGAGGAAAACGCACAGTCCAATCTCTCTTTTGCATGATCAAAGTTAGTTCAACTTTATAGCTTAGCAGATGCCCTTGGGCAGCAGGTGGTCCAATCAATTTTATCAGAGAAACCAATAAGTTCGGTATCAATCTGGATACCCTCTAACTTCTTGAAAGAACACATTCTCCTTCTCTCCTATTTTAATGAATTTTCAGACTGCCAACCTTCTTTAAAAATAGTTGCAAAGAGAATAGAACAATTAAAAAAATTTTTTTAGAAATCTAACGTCAGTTGTTGGCATCTGGACATAAAATCTGGGATGAAAAAATGTGCTGAAAATATCTAAATATCTTGTGTGTTCCAGCTATTCTGACTGGAGTTATTCAGAATCACACCAACAGAAAATCCTCCCCAGATTAGTCATGTCAACACAAATCAGAAGGGACCACAACCTGTGCTGTCAAAAGCACTTAGAAACACCCTAAAAACGTTAACCACAAAATTAATATCATATAACTACATGGAAAATCCACAAGTCCTTGATGCATTGTAGAGGTTTTGGTGGTTTTTTTCCTATTGAGAAATGAAGCAACTGTTGACCAAGATTTTAGCAATATCCACCTGCTTTACAATATAACTATGATTCATATTCATTTGCTGCTAACCTCAGAGTATCTATTAACAGTCATGCCCCTGGGCAAAAGTGAGGTTTTATGTTTAATGAAGTGGACAGAAAATCTAATCATCAGCATTGCATCCCCAGTTCCATAGGACTTTCTTTGTGGACTTAGCAAGATTCATATTTTCTATGTTCTTCAGCTATCCCACACGTGAAATCAGGATAACAGTCTTTCCCTGTCTCACCAGAAAGTTGCATAGTTTAACTTATAATTAGTCAGTTGTTGTGACTGGCTGAAAAGGAACATATATGTAAATTATTTCCAATCTGGTTTAAGGCCACTGATGCTGAAAAACATAGTGCAACATACACAGATGAATATAGATATTTTTCTGTGGATGACCTTACAAAATCCAAATTCCAGCAGCTGCAAGAATTAACAGAAACAATGACAGGTGAGCTGCATTTCTTTCATAAAGTTAAGGGTTGTGTGTTACAGTCTAATCAATAATAGAGCTGTTCTACCAAAAATAAGCTAGAAAATCCTTTAAGAAAGCAAAGAGATGGAGTCTTAGGGCTCTATGCTACCACAATTTAACTTCTCTGTATTTTGGCTTTTGGCATACTTTAAGCAAAAAGAAACCACCAAAAAGCCCCACATTTCTCCATTCAGATAAAGTCTACAGCCAGCTATTTCCAAAATCCCCATTGTCAAGGAGAATGGCAGCAGATTTGTATGCAGTGACAGGTTTAACAAATCACCTGATAATGGGGTGTGACCTGCTGGGAAGAACAAATTGAAGCATAAAAATGGAGTCTGCAAACATGTTGCTTTCTTCCTCAATGGATAGCTTTCCTAGTGCATTCAGGGATTACACATTTGCTGCTTTTCACTCCGTTTAGCTTTGCACGGCCAGCACATAAAAAGAATGGGAATGAATCTATTAGTACTTGTGCATCATAAATGCATTTATTTACAGAGTTCCTCATGCGTTCAAGACGACAGAGTTTCGTGATTAAATACAAAAGTAACACTGTGGAGGAAGAGAAGTCAGACACACAACTGCCTTGCACTTTTCCTCCACTCCATGAAAACAGTACAAAACGCTCCAAAGGCAGAATTCCCCACGGATATGAATAGGTCAGAGGAGAGTTTTACAGCCAGTTTACAGGCACTTTTCACGCAGGTATAAGTGACTGCATAACATTAAGGCAGTGCTTAACACATTGTGTTGCTATTTTATAATGTGTACTCCAGAGCTGTTATTAGTTTTGATGATGCTCAAGAAACAAAGAAACCAGCTTTGTTCTGAAAATTCAAGCAGAATGCTTGTGCCTAGTGGAAGCAAGGGAGCCAAGATAAATGTTGAGCGCCGTGATGTATCTAAAGGCTTGTTTTCCTGGAACGGTTGCTTTTGAAGCATTTAATTACATCTCTTGAGCATCATCAGCACCCAAAAAGAGTGTCACTGCACTTGAAACAAAACAGCCCCACAGCACTGGATAGAAGGGTGTGCTTCACCCTCTTAAGTGAGCGTTTCAGTCAATCCAAAACTGGGTTGTCCAGGGGACAGGGGAAGATACCCACTGGTGACATTTGTTATGTTCCACCATGGCAGTGGGTTAGTGCTGCTTTACGTTCTCTCATAGAACAGGCAGCAGTATGAGATATTTGAGGCTGGAAAAGCCTCCAGGCCCCTGGGACCAAACCCTAAATGGCTCCTTATATTGTAGATAGTTTTCAAAAAGACCTTGGTGCCCTGTATATAGAGTAACCTACAGGGAAAGGTATTGAAATAAAGGATCTAAATTGCAGAGGCCATTCATGCAAAGGAGGGATTTCTCTTCTGTTTCAGAGGCTGTTCTGCACCTTGGTGTTTGAGTGCAGATCTGGTTAGTAGCAGATGAGTCTCTGCCATGAAATTATGAGTCATATAGCAGTTTTCTTTTTCTACTCAGCCACAGAGGATGGCACATCAGAGCCAACTTCTTCCTCAGATCTACATACATGTAAACCAATATTTGTTTCAGTTCAAAGGGCAGAGTTTAGCTCTCTTCTATATTATCTCATATTTATAATTAAAATGTCAGCAAATCTTTGCGTAAGATTTTCACTGAGTACAGGGTGTAATCACTGTGACCACAAAGATACACGCACACATAACCTGCAATGTCATTCTGAAAGTCAAGAACTGTGCTTTTCATCCTAACTGTGGATGTCTTCCTCCATGAAAGAAGATGTTAAAAATTCCCCAAACTCCCTAGAATATGATCCTGGCTTTGAGAAATTGCCACAGGGCAATTCAGAACAAACTCTGTAAGTAATTCAGTTGCCTGATCACAAGTGCCTTAGGGGGTCTGGGGGATTGGATTCTGGCAGGGTGACAGAAATTCCACAGGACTAAAGTCAGAGAGTTTTACAACTAACAGGACAACCCAGTGGAGAAACAGCCAAAGTACAGGTTAGATATTCTTTCATCTAAAAACACACCTGTGTTCAGGTAGGCTCTTATCTCCTTGCCTTATGACACAATTGGGTATAAGTTGGGAATTTTGCTGGTAGTCTGCTATCAGCTGTGGGTTACAGCAGGATTAGATCCCAACTAACAATCTTTGAACCTAAGTAAGATCTGCAGAATTTACAAGAAGGATGCTGTCATCTGAAGATGCAGTTGAAAGGGGCAGTTGAACCCCATTAGGTCAATCTTTGTACTGATTTCTTCACTGGATTAGGTGCCTGGGGATTTATTTGGAGTGGGAGGTAGTCTACTAAAAATAAAGTTAAGAATCCACAGGTATTTTCAAAAAGACAAGAGAATATTGTTGAAAAACATACTCAGTAATCTTTGACTGTACCATCAGACGTCCATACAGCTCCAAAAATATTGGCCAGAGTCTGAAACTTCTCACAAAGAAAGTAAAAATCCATTTTTTTAATATGGTGAGAAAGCACTGCATTTCCATTCTGTGGCTTTATGTAAGAAGAAAAATAAATAATAATTAATATTATCTCTACACCTATTGTACTAACTTTATATCAATGTTACTATAGATAAAAATAGAGTAGTATAAAACCCCTAGGTACAGAAGTTCTAGGCAACGTGGCATTCATCACTATCACGTATTTCAAAGCAGATGGGCAGAAATTCACCAGTGGGACAGTTTAAAGAGAGTCTCTTGGCTTATCATTTTTCCCTTCAGTCACATGGCATTATGAAAGATCAAAACAGGGAACTCTGAAGAATGCAAACCTTCAGAAAGCTACACCAAAGGAAAAGGTGAAATATAATGTGATTTGCCATTACAGCCGCAAAGTCACAAAGTACTAAGAGAGAGAACAAAGCTGAGTGTTTAACAGTATCAGATAAGTAGGGGAGGCAAGGGGGGGGGAAGAAAGTACCTTTTAAATTACCCTTATCCAGATGTGATCAGATTTCTGCAGAAAACATGGAGCTGAACCTAGTTCAGTTACAGCACTGAAATTACAGTAAATGGGGTTACTAAAGTTCTTTCCTTTTGCAGACTAGTAGAAATGTTCCCTGGAGCCCTGAAATTCAGCACTGATGGGGGTTTTATTGGCACATGCATGGACGTAAAACCTGATCAGTAAGTTTGTACTTAGGGAAGAAGGAGGATTATTTGGTCTAATAAGAATGAGAGATTTTAGGACTGGGTTCAGTGCTCTGATTTTAAGACAGATTGATGCAAACTTCAAGATTTTCCACTATGTCAAAGAAATGAAAAAGGCTATGGCCTTCTAAAAATAAATGTGCAGTATGGTGTGGATACCTTTCTATAGAAATCTTCAGACAGTAGCATATTTCATGACTTAGGCAAATCAGTGGAACAATTATGTCTGCAATTACATAAGTCTGTGCTATTTTGACTTTAGCCTAGTTTCATTATATTTTAGGTTTTAACCCAAATCATCATAGATTTTAATGACTTTAACAGAGACCCTTCTAATTTAAACCAATGTCAGCAGGAGCTAAATCAAGTGCCTTGTGCTCATATGACTAAAAATAGATTTCACAGAGCCATTCAAGTATCTTACCTTTACAGCTGAGAAGGAGTAAAGTCAACAGCTTGTGCCTAATAGGAATGCAAGAGAAACTAATTCATTGGAAAAACATTCTTTGCCCCATGTTGGATGACTGCTCACAAAAAAAAAGTATGTCTGCTTCTTGCTTTCTAATACCTCAGTTGCTACACATGAAAGAGGGAGACAAGCAGATTTAGAAAGATTGTTTATCATATTGTGAAGTCCGGTCACATGAAAGATATTGGCCATGAAATAAGATTAGGAAAGTGGTACACCTTTGATACAACTATGATAAAAAATCCACCAGCTGTATTTGTGCCAGAACTACTATTTTCAGAGAAAACTAAGTGGTTTCAAAGCCATTAGATCATGGGTAGAAAAAATCACTGTGTCCAGTTAGGCAAGGAACGAACGTCTCTCACTTGGTGACATGTGGGAACCCTGTTCCCACTCACTGCTGACCCAAGAGTTTTCATGTTTACTCAAAGGAAATAGAGCAGCTCTGTTTTCTGCCCACCTCAGATGCCCAGTTGCTTCTGTAACCTCAACACACTTTTCATGCCTGAATTTTTTGCAAGGAAAGCAAAACAGAACACAACATACATAAATATAAGACGAAGTCCTACCTGCATCTTCAGATGACAGCATCCTTTTTGTAAATTCTGCAGATCTTACTTAGGTTCAAAGATTGTTAGTTGGGATCTAATCCTGCTGTAACCCACAGCTGATAGCAGACTACCAGCAAAATTCCCAACTTATACCCAATTGTGTCATAAGGCAAGGAGATAAGAGCCTACTTGTGGAAAACTGTAAATTGGGATCTATCTGAAATATCTCTCTCCTCTTCTGAAGGCTAAATCAGCCCAGGAAAGCTGCCCTAAACCTGAAACCACAAAAACAAGTTTTCAAAGGCATCTAAATTACTTAGGTTCAGCTTTCTGCCATATTCAGTGACATAACTGGAGCAATTTAATAAGCCACTAAGCCTTAGCAATCATTTTCCACCTCCCTCCCCCATCCAAGAGCTGTGATCCTGTCAGCTGCAAATGGACAGAGAAAGTGCTCCTGCTCCCTTTCAAAGCAAAAATAGAACTGCTTAAACCACCCTCCAGCCATGTATGCAACTTCCAATTGTTAACCCAGATCCATTTCCTGGCATTTGTTCCTAACATGTTTCCAACCCATTAGAGAGAGAAGAATTATTTTATTCAGCTTTTTTCAGCCCTGTTTCAGAGTAGCAAGCACAGGATTATTCTATGTGCACAGATCTGACGTGGCACAGCCCCACATGGTGGTTCCTCTTCACTGCAATGATCACAATCTCCAAGTTTTCACCTTCCGTAAGGACATAGCAGCACCAGAGACTTATGTAGCCATCATGCATCAAAAAAAGCCCCAGTAATATAACATCAGTGGACAGCCACAGCAGAAGTTCACTGATTTCTGCCCACAGTTTGAGCATGATCTTAATATTATGAAGTAGTGATGACATATGTCATATGCCAAACTGTAGTCAATGTAGAATGTAACAGCATCTGAAAATGTCTTGAAGTATAGTATGTGGAGAGGAAGCAGCTAGTGTTATTAAATAGAGCTGAAAAGTGGAAGAAAGCTGAATATTCAGCTTTATAACAGTTTGGGTTGATGAACAATTACTATGTGCATGTTATACAATCTTGGTGCAGTAGCATTGCAGAAAAAAAGTTGTCATAAATTTGCAGAAAGCCCTATAAATCTTGAAAGCTGAAACTGTCCTTAATCTAAAACAAGTGAACTCAGATTCAACTCTCCACATGACAATTCATAGGAGAATAACAATGAAACATGGCTTAATACGATGGTACAAAACAATTCTCTGGGATATCCCAGGCTGACCCAGTGGTCTTCTGCCCACGGAAACAGAAATTGAGTTTGATCCTCCAAAGATGCAGGAAGGATGTTGTTATTCCAGCAGTAATGGCTCAATAACATATTAGCCTTTCTGAAGTACCTCTCTGCACGTACATGATGCTGTGCATTTGTTTCTAAACACTTTTTGCCCTTTTATAATACTGTATATTGCAATAAAACACTTACCATATTAATTCTTTTTTAAGCCCCATTTCAAGTTTGCAGACACTCATTCTGGCACTTCAGCCCTTTAGGACAGTCTAGGCCCATACTCTATGACTTATCTTGCTTTGTTGCTCATACAAGGGACAGTGCACATTTGTACTGAAGACATATCTCAGCATCTAGGTCTGTAAGAACAACCTGTATCAACCTGTAACTCGTTTAGTGTAATATCCAAAGGCAGACTAAGAAAAAAAACCCCTTTCCATTTCTCAACTGCTTCTTCCCTGAGGCAAGCAGGAGTTAGCAGTGTGCTTCGAAGTATACGTGGTGCCAGAATGACATCACCCAGTGCAGGAGAGAAGTCTGATTTAGTCTGTGTAGCAGGTAACATGACCATATCTACTGCATGCACAGAGGTGCCAGTTTTAATTCTTAGTGCACTAGTTAGGGACTTAAGTGCTTTTGAATTGATTGTACTTAAGTCCTTGATATTCCATACACTCACTGTGGAAACTTTTGTTGGTCTCTTAGGTCTCACTGTGGAAACCTTTGTAAGTCTCTTAGGATAAGATCCAACTTAGATCAGAAATCTAGTCTAACGCAGCTCCTAAAAATGTCAGCTGTTGATAGCAGCAAAAGGGATCCAGGTGAGAGTATGACCCCGTAGAGCAAATTCTAGGCAATCCAGGAACTGGAATAGGGCTTTTGTCATGGTTTAAACCCAGCCAGCAACACAGCTACTGGTTCACTCCTCAGCAGTGGGCTGGGGGAAAGAATTAGAAGGATAAAAGTAAGAAAACTCATGGATTCAGATAAAGACAGTTTACTAGGGAAAGCAAAAGCCATGCACACGAGCAAAACAAAAAAAAGGAATTCATTCATATTTCCCATGGGCAGGTGGGTGTTCAGCCATCCTTTGGACAGCAAACATAACGGTGACTTGGGAAGACAAACCTCATCACTCTGAACATTCCCCCCTTCTTTCTTCTTCCTCCACCTTTACCTGCAGACCATGATGCCATATGGTATGAGTTAACCCTTGGGTCAGTTGGTGGCATCTGTCCCACCTGTGTCCCCTCCCAAATCCCCGTGCACCTCAAGCCTCCTCACTGGAGGGGCGAGGAGCAGAAAAGGCCTTGATGCTGTGCAAGCACTGATCAGCAATAATGAAAACATCCTTGTGTTATCAACACTGTTTTCAGCAAAAATCCAACACACAGCCCCATACCAGCTACTGTGAAGAAAATTAACTGTATCCCAGTCAAAACCAGCACAGCTTTATGTTCAGGTCAAAATCCATTTCACTGGGATTAGGTACTGAAAATTTGTTTTCTATGTCTGAGTTGGTCACCATAGGCTCCCTGTTTACTGAATTCACCCAGACTGAGTGGTATCAACATTTGTCTGTACGAAACATTGTGGTGGATTTTTAAATACCAAACAAATGTTTAAACATCACCATCTGGTTGTAGATATATCAATACAAACAACCAAACATGATACTACTAAGTAAGTGTATTAATCAGTGCCTGGTGATTAATTCCCACATCATTTCCCTAGTTCCCTACTGTTCAGTTATTTCTGTGTCTGTTGAGACCCAGACTCCTCCACTCAGGGGTGCTTCCATATGTGCAGGTGCCTAAACACACACACACAAACACAAACACACATGCATGTATATCTAATTAGTGCTTGACACAGTGGGATTCCAATTCTCACCAAGACCTTTGATTCACCCCTATTATAAATTATGAATAATGAAAATAATGGCAAATCCAAGAACGGAAAAAAGCCCATGGGATGACAGTTGCCCAAATGCAGCTCTAATCAGACCCCAATATCTTCACTGCACACTGTGCAGTGTGTGTCTGTCAGACTGCGTTGTCTCTCACTTCAGTTATGACCAGGCTGGGTGTGCAAAGCTGGATGAAAATACAAAACCATTTTGTCTTTCTGCAGCTCCATTGGTTGCCTCAGCCAAACTTTGTTGAACCTTGTAATACTACACGCCACCATTTCTTAAAGAAAAAAAAAAAAAAAAAGCCAAGTATTTTGCAGTGCCAAGAACCAAGTGACTCAAAGAAAAACACTTCTTTCAGTGGTTTCATTACACATATTTCCTCCCATGACACCTTTTTTTAGTGCAGTGGAGGGTCCAGATTTCAAAGGATGAGTTTCTCATTATCTCATCTCAATCTGAGAAAGAGGGAAAGATAAAGCAGAAGTCAGCTGGAAAGATGTGTTCTTCTCATTATCCTCAACTGCCCTTTACTATTTTCTTCCTTATCCTCCAACCCTCTGTCAGCTGACACTCCTGTTTTGGCAGAATAGTTGCCTGTGTAAGGATCAAGAACTGAAACTGATTCTCTCCCTAAATTTCCCTGTTATTACCTATTTGTAACAGGACTACAAAAGGCATCTTTCTCACATAAACCTGACAGCCACAAGCTGTATGGATAAGTGTTTCTCCCTTCCCCTGCAGCTTCTTGAAATATCTTCCATGTGAACTGTAGGAGAAACAAGAGCCAATAATGTTTTGATAATTGTGGAATATTTCTGTGCCGTGTATGTCTGAAATAGATATGAAGCCACAGTCTCTTCCACAAACATTAACAAGAAAAGTATTTTATCTAATGCTAAGTGAATTTGCCAGGAACAAAAGCAATAAAATATATCTGCACCACTCCTTCATTCTCATACTGATGAAAAATCTCATATAAGCACAAAAGAGGTTTCTATAGTTTACTATATAAACATTTGAATTTCCAAATTCAAATGCCAGAATCATAATTTAAATATCTGAATAGCTGAATATCTGTATGGCTAATTTTCCAACATTTCTGTATAGTCTATGATGACACAAGTGTTTTCACTGTAACCATATCAGTGTTTTAAATGCACAACAACTACTGAGTTCTTGAAAAAGTTCATCCAAAATCCTTTTGAAAAAGATTTCTTCATGAATATAAATATAAATAGACTTCATTCTGGCAGCAAAACTTGGTAGATACTACAGTGTAGGTGAAATTTTCCTTTTTGAGAGAAGGCCTACAGTGATAACCAAATTTTTCAGATTCTCTAACTTCTGCTCTAAAAATACAGTGTTTTCTGCATTATCATTTCCAAGAAAAGTGAACCAATTATATTTGACACATCCTGCTCTTCTTTTCTTGAAGATTCATGAAAAGGAGGCATGTGCTACATAATGCTCTTCCCCACTAACTGACTGCAGTGTCTAATCGAACATGTGATGGATGCTCTCAGGTGGTCAGATTGATTCCTCTGATCCACTGCAACAGCAGCGCTGTAACTCCCCCCCAAAAAAGAATGAACAACAAAGAAGTGATACAAATGGCATCTAAAGTTGTCTGCCCTCTCCAGTGCCACCTAATAGTGAATGGAAACAAGAAAAAGAAAGAGAAATTAGCTAGATAACCTGGTCTGGCACAAAGAAGTCTAGTGTAAACCAATTTAATCCCGAATGCTGCACGTACACTTCATGACAAGGAATGGAAACCCATTACCTCAAATGTAAATGTCAGCCCTGCAAATGACAATGACAACACTCTAAGCATCTCTTTTACCCATCAAAGCATTTTAAATATGTTAAGATATTTCCCCAACAAGCAACACTTGCATATTGGAGCCTCATATCACCACTACTTCAAAGCAGAGGGTTTTGAAGCATGTTCTTGCTTCTTACTGGGAGAAATCTCTCATGTAACAAGGATGCAAGGTGCAGTTGCAGCAGGCATCTACACTGCATCATATCTATTCAAATGAATTCAACACCCACTGAATTACTTTGCATATTAAGTGAACAATGTTGTCAGTTTCATTTGCCTTTAGCTTTCTCCTGCAGATGATCTAGGGCATTTTCTTTGTCCCCTTTTACAGGAGCACCATGTGGATGCAAGGTGTTTGGTGCCTTTTCTACACTTCAAGGATGAAAAGAGGAGGCATTACAATCTCTTTGTTTGAAGAAGGTTAAGCAATGTTCCCTCTCTGCACCTCTCAGTCAGTTAAGAAGTTACTTTCCTCTAAGCCACTCCAAAGAACATGCCAGTAGCTAATGGAAAACAGTCTTCAGCTTCTCTTGGGATTGCCTCTCCAGTGTTACTTCAGTAGAGGCCCATGTCTCCTCCAACAAGTCAATGCAGCCAATATAGCTTGACCATATAACATGGGGGTTGGTCTCTTCTCCCAGGCAACAGTAAGACAAGAGGCCACGGTCTCAAGCTCTGCCAGGGGAGGTTTAGGTTAGATATCAGGAGGAATTCTTTACAGAGAGGGTAATCAGGCACTGGAATGGGCTGCCCAGGGAGGTGGTGGATTCTCCATCCCTGGAGGTGTTAAGAAAAGACTGGATGTGGCACTTAGTGTCATAGTCCAGTAACTGCAGTGGTAGTGGATCAAGGGTTGGACTTGATGATCTCAGAGGTCCTTTCCAACCCATCTTATTCTGTGATTCTATGGCAGTACCAATCACTCAGTGCTCCTGAAATTCACAATACTTGTGTGAAGGCTTGCATGATGTGTGCACAGGGGCTAATGGTTTCTCATACTCAGAGGCTGATTTTTAAAATGCTTTAGTAAGACCCCAACTCTGGAATCAATCATTGAATCATAGAATCAGGGAATCGTAGAATTGTAGAATCATAGGATCACAGAATGGTTTGCATTGGAAGTGACTTCTCATCTAGTTCCAAATCCTCTGCCATGGGCAGAGACATCAGGGAATCTCTTGATCCATTGGAGAAAAAGAGGGAAGAAGGAAATGAGTTTGTTGCTTGTCATGGTTTAACCTTGGCAGGCTCACTCCCCCACAGTGGGATGAGGGAGAGAATCAGGAGGGCAAAAGTGAGAAACCTCATTGTTTCTCATGGGTTAAGATAAAGCCCATTTTATAAATAAGAACAAACAATCAAATAGAGAAGAAAAGAAACAAACCCAAGAAAAACAAGTGGTGTGAAAAACACCACATTGCTCACCAGCAATCAACAAATGCCCAGCCAGTCCCCAAAAAATATCAGCCTTCATGCAGACACACACATACACAGTCAACATTATATGATGTGGAATATTCCAAAGGGCATATCCCATATGGCAGTTGTCCTGCCCTATGTTGCCTCCCAGCTCCTTGTAACAAAACCATCTCCTCTTTATCCACGCTGTTTTTATCACAAATCCAAAGCACAGCACCTTAAAATCTACTATGAAGAACTTCAGCTCTGTTCCAGCTATAACCCATTCGTTGCTGGAGCAAATATTCTACAGGGATCACAGGAACAGGAACTTAAGCACATAGGGAAAAACTGCAAGGGTAAGAGCTTCATTCTGTGAGGACAACAAATGGATTTTAATATGGATTGACTCCTCTTTACATGAAAATGTTTTTTACATGCAAATATTCATCTGTAAGTGCTAGAAGATAAATGATAGTGATTTAATAATGGGATTCTCACCTAAGTTGCATAAAGATTCAGAGGTCCTGTTCAGACTACTTGTCTGGTTCCTCAATAGCCAAAGGAGACAGAATGATGATGCCAGAAGTCAGTTCACCTCACCTCCCTCAAATGTCTACTTATCCGCCACCCTCTGAATGTCTCTGCTTCTCTGTAGTGACTCCAAGAGTAAGCTAACAAACCAACATAGGCTTAACTCCTAAGCTTTGGACAGCTGAAGATAAATGACAGAAATCCCAAACACATCTTGGAAACACCATGGGAAAGAGCCATCAAAAACAGAGGTCTGGAATGGTCTGGAAAGAAAGCTTTTCTGTATTGCGTATGTAGCACTGGAGTCAACTATCTCCGCTGTGGAAACTGATTTCCAAATGGTGCATACACACCCAGCTCCTCTGCCACTTTCCCAGGCAACAGGATCCTTTTCCAGGATCTTTATCCTATGCATTTTACATGAGAACTGGTGGGGGGAGGAAAAAGTAATATTTGGGGGGTAAAAAAAGGAATAACCTTTATTTTAAATTAAATATTTTGAAGCATTGGTAGGAGCCTGTTTGCTGAATCCTGACAGTGGAGACTCCCTTGTGAATTTGGGAATGTAAGTATCTTTGCCAAGTATAAAAATGACCTTTGGTTCTGCAAGAAAACACCTATAGGTATCACTTTAATGTTTGTCTGGCCACCATAATTAGACTGCAGGTGTGATGATGCACACACATAAAGGATATAGATCAGTATATGCACATCGAACTGCTCCCTATATAATGCTATTTTCCTGCACTTTCAGCTTCTAACCTAGCAGAGAAATTGAGAACTTGACTTTCAGCTACATGGAAAAATAGACCAAATGTCATTCTCTTTAGGAATGAATAAGAGAAGTGCACAAAATTCAAGGAAACTGTATTTGATTAATGTATTCTGAGAAATTCATTGTTGATGTAGGTTAGGCAAGATGGTCTATAGATTCTAGAGGAAGAGATTTGAATACACTATCAAATACAAATCAGATAACTTAAAAAATCAATTTTGTTCAAGGGAAAAAGTTCTCTCAAGCCAAAAGAGACTCTACTAATTATATCCAGAAAGTGTATGTAATGCACTGTATATGCACTACTATAGATTTTTTGTCTGTTCATAGAAACAGGCAGGTAGAAAACTATGGGAGGTGAACACAACCCATCTCAAAAGGTGAATTTTATGGCCCTTTGCAGATATATGATGCTGACCTAAACTGGGTTTTGATCAATTTCCATATTGTCATCATTCTCCAAAGAAGATGAGAGTAACTCTAACTTATAAGCAGAGCCCAAAGCAGAAAACTATCCCTTATCAGATGAAATAAGAAAAGTTTAAAAGTGGAACCTGATCCTGGAATGAGCAATCCTATGAATGCATTTAAACCTTAGTATTAGACATGTTTATTTAAGATATTGCACTTCACATTTTCTTAAATGTGGTATCCAATTTAAAGCACACTTTTCTGAGTTTGAGTTCAGCTGAACCCATTCCCTACTCTCATATAACATCATAAGGGACAAACAGGATATTCACCCCACAATACTTTTCCAGCATTCTCAATGCCAATAAAATAAAATGAAGACAAAACATTAGTAACTTCATATTTCTTCCAAGATCTTATTGCCACTAATTATCAACACAGGCCTCATTAAAGAAGCCACCTACACCACTGTGTCATTAAGGATTTCATAAATATGACACTTGTAGATGGTAGTCTGAAAGGTGCAAAAAACGTCCTGATTTTCATAGGATCAGTGCCTGTGAGCTGCAGGTGGTCCTGCAGCCTATATCCTACGCTTCACCTTGGTCCTAAGCACCTCATTGCATTGCTCATTATACCTGGAAGATAAATGGTCTTTTGCAATCACAAGGAATCTCTCAGTTCCATAAAACTTTGAAGTTCACTGATTCCTCACTGATTTCAAGGACCAAAAATGTTAAAGACTGAAAATTCAGTTCTGGGTCTGGAGAAAGAACCATGTCCTAGTCTCCCCTTCAACATCTACTTTGCAAAGTACAAATAAGAACCTAAAATCTATCATTTACTATGTAGCGCAGAACTTAGAAGTCTAAGGAAAAGGAGTCCTGAAATGTCATAAATAAAAAGTTCATTTATTAAGAGAGGGAGAAAAAGTGGGTATAAAGTCTTTAGCTATCTCCCTCTTTGGTATAAAAGTGGTACTTTGAATGAATGGTGTCTGCTATGAATTCTATGTAGCAGACATATTGATCCACCAGAGACATCTTGCTATTGCTATATAATAATATTTCAAATCCTTTTATTTCCTTCTTAGGATTCCACCCTACATAGAACAGAATATACCCCTAAGGACTGGACAACATCTGGTGTATATATAGGGATGAATCACAAGATAGATATAAAGAAAGAAAGATCTAAAATCCCTTGACAAAGTAGCTGTTTCAGTCCTTTAAGAAGCCTACTGAAAGTTGATCTTAAATGTGATTTCAGGAGCCAAAAACCTCTCTACACGATTTATTTTCTATACAAAAGAAAAATTTTTCTTCAAAAATAGAGCTGCCATGTGGATCCCCACAGCAGTGTAGCTATTTTCTTTCAAGTTGTGGTTGCTTCTTAACAGTGTAATTAAGTTTGAATAATGCTGCCACAGTAAATCATGCACTTTACACAATTACTGTACAGAATGTAAAAGGGAAATAAAGTATGATGTGAGCTTTGTTAAACTTAAAATACACTTGACAATCACTTAACTTAATTAGATACATTTGTCTCCTGAAAAAGCTGCTGTACTAGAGGTGATGTTCACCTTTCCAAGGAAAACAATCCTCTCCTAGAGCCAAAGGTGTGTATCCCACCCCTCTTTATTATTATTACAGTAACACTTCTGTATGAAGCATCAGTATCCCAGCAGCCAGGGGATATTTTTCTACTCCTAACTCTATGAATGATCTGCTCTGTGTTTTTAGGCTGGTTATACCAGCTCAGTGCCTCTGTTTCCAGATCCATTGCTTGTACGTCTTTTCCTTTTGGAAGTTATTATAATACTATGTACAGCATAATAGCTAATAATAATTACTGTAATATACATAATTATATTATATGCCATGTAGAGAATAATAGTTATAGTAAGAAATCCCTAATACTTTAAGGAAATTAACATTTTGTGGTTATAAACTAACCGAGATTTACAATTCCCCTGGTTTCATGAGGTTCCTTTAATAATTTTAAATAGTGCTTTCTTTTAAAGGACAGGTAAGTGTTCTTTTTCTCTCTCTTTTTACATTCACAAGAGATTGGAATATGCACAGAGCTTAGACAATATTGTCCTTTTGTACATCTTGGCAGAGCTCCATTTTTTTCCATGGAGTTGCGTCAATTTACGTCAGGTGAGAATCAAGCTTTTGTTTTCCTCTACCTTTTAGACACTGATTTATTTTAAGCACCCATAGTGATAAAACAGAAAGACCCATCCATTATTGTTTCATGTCTGTGAAGCTTGTTATTCTTCAGTGGGAGCTACAGAGAGGAAGTTCTGTTTTGGACACCTACCAACACAGTAATGAAGAGTAAGGTGGTGGGTTTGAGTATGATGCAGTTGCCTACGCTCCACACAGCTAAGAAGAAAAATGGGAAATAATAATTCAAGAATTTTTTTCTCCTCCAACACCAATTCTACTGAAAGGGCACAAGATGTACAATTAAAACAACCTGAAATTTCTTTTAGATCACACTGTCCAAAGCAGCAAAGCTGTGTGCTCCACCTTGTCTTCAACACATGCCTCTCCATCAAGATTGCAAGGTGCCATCGAGTTGGTATCCCTCCTGCTCCAGCCAAGGGGTATCCTGGATCAGTGAGAACCTTCCTTCTCTCTCTCAACACCCTGGCCACTTTGAGTCATCTTAAAATGGCCATAGTCTGAGCTATTCTCATAACTATATCTGTCATAAACAACTTTAATATAAGTTGATTGTCATAAGAACCATAAAGAGTGGCCAAAAATGTACCAAAAATCTGATATTATGTGGGGTTTATATTAATTAAATCTTCCATGCTCCTAAGGTTAATTGCTCATATGTTATTTTCAATTAAAGGGTCATCTGAAAAAATGGTCAAAACCCAAATTAATTTAACTTTTCCCCATTTTTGTCCATATGGGTTACTTTGGTAAACAGTTGCCCCGGGCTATAATATCTACTTTTTCCACGAAACAACACTTCATGATAATATTTATTATTTAATAATCTAATTTAATAATTAACAGTTGTCTTTAATGTTAGTTATTAATATTATGAACATTAAAACTAATAAAGCCTAATTCCTTGAGGAATCATGTCTTGTGGTTGTACTTCCTGATGTGTAACAAATTGTATGCTCTGCTTTGGAACATAGCAGATAATCTTCCATGTGGCTTCTCCTGTGTCTGGACTGTTGTCACTCTAGAGCCTTTCCATCATTCAGACTGTAATTAGAGTCTTATCTGTTCAGAAATTCCCACCAGTCTGTGACCAGGTTTGACACTGGTCACCATTTTCACACAAACAATAGAAAATGAGAAAAAAGAATGACAAATAGATGAAGTATCACGGAAATTCAGGAGTATCTTTTTCCCAACAGAGGTCCTTCCTCTCTCTGGAATGTCAGCAAGACAAGGAAGGGAACGATGAACCAGTTCAGTTCAGGTTAATACACAATATTTCATACCAGAAGGTAAATCAATAAATGGTTGCCTAGATCAATTCTCTGTCATGTCTATGCAACATACCGAGGAAATGTAGCAAGGGAAGCACTTGAGGATGTGGCAGGTAGGAATAGAACTGGCATTTTGATTATTATATCTGGAGAGTTTTGAATTACTAGATTCGAGAGAGGGAGGTGATTTTTATTTCCACATATGAGACTGAGCTGTGTATTCATCACACGTACACACCACTGCATTGGTTGTTTATGCTCTCTGATTAACTGTAAAAAATGTTATACCAATTAAGTGCGAAGATCTTCACTAAAATTATAGAAATGTATTTATGGGAGACAGTAGTTGTTCATTGGTATAAAATATATGATTGATCTGATGACTGTTTATCATTCCATACAATACAGCAACAGGGCACCTTGCCAGATGCATCAGCCTCTCCCAGACAGGGCTGGGCCTGATGGTCAGGCAGCATATGTGCTGCAACCTCTTTTGCTGTACCTCTACCAGGCAGAGGTCTTTGGAGCAACATCCTGCCCGTGCTGAAGTCACCAGGTGCCAGCCCCCAGCATTACAGGTGTAAGATTTTGACTTTCCAGTCTCCTAAATATGCTTTGTGCAACTCCAGCAGTGCAACACAGTCTTAATGCCAGTTTATTGGCAAGACCACTGAAGTGATGATCTCCCACATGGAAATAAAAGCACGTTTTGTATTAGCCCAGGAGCAGATCATCTGGTGATGAGATGCCAGACCAGGGTTACTATCTGCTTCTGCTCCCTTCCTGCCCCTGTAGGAAGAGAGAACTAGGATCCTGAAAACATTCCTGTATCCCAGTGGGTTCATGCTCAGTTTCGTTAGTCCTCTACTATCTCTCTGTACTCAACAATGAATTTGGTTGACAATTCCATGTATGTTTTAATAATTATAGGTGTGCACTTAAAAAATCCCTTTTTAATTTGTTTCTAAAGTAACCTGTGACAAAACTGAAAAGAAAAAAGGACTAGGTTTTATTTGTGGCCCGTGTAAAGGAGCTACTTTGGACTGCTTTTCAATTCATATGACACAATCCTGCGTTCTGAAATAAAACCAGACATCTCTAGGTATCTTTTCCCCAGAGAGGAGTAACAGGGAGAGTCCGCATGACTGTGGTCAAGAAAAGCTGTTGAAAGTAAGAACTCCTGGAAAAAAAATTTCAGCTTGCATTCTAATGCCAAATTTTGCAAGCATCCTGTTTACATACTGGGACACTCAAGTGAAATCAGACCAGTGGGCCATGACTGAGGCTAAAAATAAAATTGCCAGAAGACTGTCTAAAGCTACAGTTCTAATCCCTACAGAAAAAGGTAAGGCACCTTTTTCAATTTCGTAAGGATTTTAAGAACCCTTCTCTCCTTGTAACACAGCTTGAGACCGTAGAAAAAATACTTCTTTTAAGAAACTGTCCCACTGGAACTCAGGCCAGGTACAGAGGCAGAGCACAGCCCGAACTTCCCTGGCCTGTCAGCAAAGAGAATGAGTTTATTACAGCAGTCAGAGGGAGAGATTTGACAGACAGCTGGCCATCCAACACTCCATTATTAAAGCCTGCGTTCAGCAGGATGCATTGTTTGAAAGCCATGTTTTTTAAAGTAGTCTCCTACCACCAGCATCTGCATTAACTATTAGTTTTATGAACTACAGGCTGTTTTGCAATGTCATTGACACAAAGCAAGCTGAGCTCTGTGCCTACTTGAAGGAGAAAGAAAAAAAAACATCTCCTGTGGTTATTTAACTTTTTTCCAAACATATGTTGTGAAAGATCTCACAGCAGTTTGAAGAAACTCTTGGAGCTACAGCTAGAGGCATGCTGAGACCTTCTCTTTTGCAAACAAAAACTGAAGCTTTTTGCTTTCCTCAGGAGAAACAATGAGGATGGAGTAGGCTGAGGTATAGGTAAACCTTGTCTTTTTTTTCTGGGCTACCATGAAGGTAGAACCAAAAAAGACCTTAATAGCCTAATGGGTGTATTGCCTTGTAGTATTAAATCCAGGCAGAACACACGGGTAGGAGGATAATACAGTTTTATTACTGAAGCTCTGGCAGTCTACTCCTCTCTCCAACAGCCAGCCTGATCTCCATATGTTCTGTGGCTGTCAAATTAAAATCATCATAGAATCACCAAACGAGTTGGCTTGGAAAGGACTTTAAAGATCATCTAGTTACAGCACCCCTGCCATGGGCAGGGACACCTTCCACTAGACCAAGTTGTTCAAAGCCCCATCCAACCTGGCCTTGAATATTTCCAGGGATGTGGCAGCCACAGCTTCTGTGGAGCACCAGTTCCAGTACCTCACCACCCTCATAGTAAAGAATTTCTTCCTAATATCCAATCTAAACCTGCTCTCTGTCAGTCTAAAACCAGTTCCCTGGTGTGCAGTGCCAATTCCCATATGGAGGTGAAGGATTTCTATTTTTTATTCTAGTATGTGCAAAGCAGGGAGCCAGGTGGTAACCCGCAAAAGTCTGTCTCCCTGGTCATCAAAACTTTGCAAAATTTAGACATTTAACAAACAAAGGCATAAGCATTCATTGGTCATAACTTTTTTATTAATTAGTATTCAAACCCCGATTTGCTATTTATGTCTCTTGCTTCTCATGCTAATTAGTCCACAGGTCCAACTCTTCCCTCCATTTGAGTCAGGGGTCCCTTTTGAGTAGGTGGTCAATGAGTTGGTGGTCTCAATCTCCCACTGCTGGAATTACCTTTCCCACAGTTTCTCCTCAGTTTTGCTGACTTTACTCCTGTTGGTTCTTGTCCAGGCAGCCCATTTGTCTGGGGATTGTCTTCTCTTTTCTTTAAAACAAAAGATTAGCCAAGCATACAACGTTCACAAAGCAATTGCTTAATCATAACTGTCCAGCTATAGCTACTGATTAACAACTAAAAACAATTGCAGAGCTTGATTCAAATCTTGAGGGTCTCAAATCTTGAGGTGTTTGATCTCTCTATTACTATATACCCTTGCAAAGAATCTTTCTCCATCTTTCTTGTACCCTCCCCTCAGATACTGGAAGGCACTTGTGAAGTAAAGTGTTATTCATGGGAGGGATGAAATACTAAAAGTAAGTCTAGATTCCTGCCACAGAACTTCAATTTCCCTACAGACTTACCCAAAGCTCTTGGCCATTCAATTTACATTGCTTAGAGACCCCTGAGCAATGTTGTTAAAAAATATTTGTCCCCCTCTAAGAGGGGGCATAACTATGCATAACCCTAAAGATTATTTAGATTCATATGTAGATTTGTAAAGTCTTAGTATTTCTCTTTTCCTAAAGGTATGTTTGTAACCAATGAAATCATTGTCCAACATCCCTGTACTCTGTGTGCTAAGAGTCCAATTACTTGCCCCTACACACACACACACAGAGCACATTGACTGCGCAGATAAAAATGTACACCTGCTCCCATGTGAGCGAGGATGATCCTCATCCTCACCTACAAGGAGGCCAAGTAAGCATGACTGGGAAGACCTCAGGCCACTTCATGTGGAGCTTCTCTGCATTGGACTAGAAACACGGATAGGCTGCAAGGTAAGAACCACAATGTGATCAGAATGAATCATAAGTTTATCCAGCAGCAAAATGTGGCCATCACAACCAACTTCAGCATTCGGACATTTAGTTTCTCAGTGAACTACACTTTTGCTCCATCTATAGATAATGAAGAAACAGCACCTGTACACAAATCATAGTAGCCACAAGTTCTTCTGAGTTTCAGGGCTGGACACTGGCCACAGCAACAGTCTTACTAAAATTTGGGAATTTCCTCCTCCATCCTCTGTCTTCCCCTGGGGAGAAATCTGTGCATGTTAGAGACACTCCACAGCACCTCCAGAATCTTACCCTTCTTGTTTTTCCTAGACATCTATCTTACAAAGCGAACCACCCACGTATATTTCTGTTGACTATGGATGACTCACTGGACAACTAAGCCCAGCTGAAACAAATTCTGTCTGAAATGTTCTAAGGGATCAGACTATTTTACAATTACATGGTATCGTAGGAGTTTGAAGTGTTTTATTTAAATTTAAAAAAAAAAAAGAAAATAGAAAAAAATCTCCAAGAAAAACTACAAGAACTCATGTTTCTAAGCTCAAATACCTAAACATACCAAAGCTGTGAATTTTTCAGTAATCCATTTTCTGCAGTGGTAGGAACATGTTGACTTCTTCTATTAAGTATAATAATTGGTAAGAAAGAGAAACAGAACAGAACAAAAGGTCTTTGGCTGCTGTGTTAGCTATCACCTCCAAAAATCATTTTGATCTTGCAATTGTAATAGCCAATCTACAGCACAGAGTTTATGCAAGACATTTTTGGCTGCTTTATGAGAGAAAAATCTTGGCACTCATAAACATCAATGTATGTATCTTAAAAATAATGTTCATAATTTACAGAAACCAAATAAGATAAATTGGACATTTCAGCTCTCAGGCAAAAAGTGTGTCTAAAAGGCAATTTCAGAATCAATTAAGTGTCAGAAGAACTAAAGCCTACTAAAATACTCTTTCCTAAAAATGATAATAGCTCAAAACTAAGCACACACACACCCATCCCTGCACGTGTTACACAGACTCCTGTACCTGTCACCTCCTCCTGTTCAAATCATGAGAATTTGGTGCTGTTGTACTATTCTTTTTGCACTCCAAGCATCTTTTCTAGCCTAGTCAGTTTAAAAGCTGGTCTACAGTATCTTCCTGCACCTCATTTTGATTTCAGTGCTGTAAATTGTCAGGTAGACCAGTAACAAAAGGTCACACTGTCTAGTGTTTGCCATGTGGACCCAGCCAGAGCCAAGCCGCTCCCAGTCATATTTCTCCTCTGGAGAGCTCTCAATTATATTGCTCCAATGCAACCTAATTCCCAGGTCTTCTTCCAAGATAACATGCAGGTCAGTTACTCACCACTTTTTTTTTCTTCCATGGTGTTGCCAAATCTGGAGGATGTAAATCCCTTTTTTTTTTTTTTTTCCTAAATGTGATAATCATTCTCTTTTGTCAGGTACCTTGTCTGTGCACCTGCAGCCAGATAAAAGAAAACCAAATTGGATCAAAAAGATGATTAAACCAAATGTCACTGTTTCACACCCACCTTGACATCTCTTCAAAGGCTGTAAATTATCAGAGAACTCTGCAGGGGAGAATTGAGCCTGGACAAATAAAAATTCATCATTCAAGTTTCTCAGGTGTTTTATCAAGTTCTGACTTGGCAATGAAAAATTGAAGAAATTCACTAAACACAAAATGTTTTGAGGGTCATTCATAGGATGTTTTATGTTGCTTTAGAAGCTCGTCCATTACTGTAAAAATTACAATAAAATAAAAGCAAAGAAAAGAACAGAGTTTAGCCCTGAGGTTTATCCCTGTTAAGTATGCAAATGAAATGCTCATAGATCCCTAAAAGGTTATTTATTGTGTTGAAAATAATAAGTAAAAGTGTTTCAAAATGGTTCATATCTCTGTGCTTATGAAAGTCCATTTACTGTAAAGGACAGTTAGTAAAGGTGTGGGTTTTTTCAGACTATAAATAGTTGAACTTTGCTAGTTCTCTCAGAGGGACACCATGAGACAGTTGCTTAGATCATACACTTGACGTTAAGGAGCATAAAATCCCAAGCCCCCCAGACAAAAACTTTCTTTTTTTTTAAAGGTATTGGGTACTCAAGTTACATACAGACTCACCTTCTTCTTTTTCTAAAATACAGTGTGTCTGATTGTGTGTTCATCCAATAAGAACTGTGAATCAATTATACTTGAAATTGAAAAAGAGCAAATTACACTGAAATTTTAAACACTTTCTCAAACTCCACTTATCTGGGCCACATCCCAAAGTACTGCGGACCAAGAACCAAGAAACATCTATTAAGAAAGAAAGGGGGCAAAAACTACAGTACTCCAGAAAAGATAAAAGGGGATTTCAATAAAGGTCTTAGTTGTGTCATTTATTTCCCATGTGGTCTTGGTTCAGTTGCTTATATTTTTCCCACAAATCTTCTATAAATAAACCAGAACATAACCCCATTTTGTTTCTGAGTGGTTTAGTACTCATGAAATAGTTAGTAGCCCAATCAATCATTGATGTTATAGCAATACCAGCCATTATTAAGAGTAACGTGAAAAATGAGCAGAAAACCAACTTTTTAAGAATTTTGGCATGTATTTTACCTCCAGTATTTGCTAAATTCCAAAGTTTATGTAAATAGCACCTCTAGATGAGTTAATAAAAATATTATCCATGTCCTGGTTTCCATTTCTGATACCATGGACACCACTCTGTAAGAAATGAGACAGGCTGGCAGGGAAGCAGCTCACTGCACACCAAGGTTTACCTGAAGGAGCAGGTGCTTCCAGGCTAACACAGAAAACAAGGGAGTAGAAAAGTATTGAAGTTCTTGTGTTTGGGAAACCACGTCCCTTGACTAAACATTTCAAAGGAAATAAACCAGCTGACTAAACATTTCAAAGGAAATAAACCACCTGGTTTTGAAGATAGGAGGAAAAACACACACGCATTTTCAAGATTAGAAGGCAGAATACCCATACAGAAAATGAGTAAAATTTCCTACAAAGTCTGATGGCATTTACCCCAAGTGGCAGGAAAGGACTGGTTTGTGACAGGCAGCTGGGAGCTCCACCACAGCTGCTCAGAATGAAGCTTCTCTCACAGCTTGCCTAGGAGGATATAAATTTTTGAAAGTTGAAATCATAGAGGAATATAGGAGATGTAAAGCATTAGCAGAAACTCCAACATACATCATCAGTGGATGGATATTTGTTACTGGCACCAAGAGCACACAAAGAAAGTTGTAACCCGGCCAGTGAGTTTTCTCCTGAGTGAACAGAAATGGTGGGAACAAGTACCTCAGCTGGTAAACAAGAAACATAGAGGTGTGGAATACCCTGAGTTATAAGAGACCCCACAGATCATTGAGCCCAACTCCTGACTTCTTGAGGGCAGCCTTAAAGTTAAACCATTTTCCAAAAGTATTGTTCCAATGCTTCTGGAACCCTGAAAAATTTCTTCATGGAAAGGGTTGTCAAGCGCTGGAACAGGCTGGCAAGGGAAGTGGTGGAGTCACCATCCCTGGAAGTATTAAAAAACCATGTGCATGTGGCACTTGAGAACATGATTCAGTGGTCAACATGGTGGTGGTTGACAGTTGGAATTGGTGATCTTTGAGGTCTTTACCAAATCTAATGTTTTGATGATTCTCGGAATTACGAGAGAGAGTTTTATGGCTTCACCTTGTAGCATGAAGTGCAAAGTCTGCCAGAAAGACAAAGGTTGATGTTTTCTAAGCCTACATGAACACAAATGCAACCACAGACCATGAAAAGAGCCACTGGACCACTGAGAAAAAGGCTCAATTATTCAGATACCCAAGCCTGTATGAAGTACTTCAGGTTAATGAAGACTTAGACCTATGGGAGACCTTCATCCTTCCAGACCATCAACTGCAGGTGAGCACTGATATCCCAAGCATCTCATCTGGCAGTAGGTATTTATGTTTAGGCAATTTCTTCCTTCTGAACAAAACACCTGGGAGGAAAAAAAGAAAAAAACTTGCAAAAAAAAGAGCCGTAATAAAAGCACTCTGAATAGTCACTTAAAAAATGGAATTAGAGAAATCCTGAAGAGAAAAGACAGAAGTAATGTCAACTATTTTAGGAACATTGATGACTCAGCCCAATACTTGCAAGGCCACCTTAATTACCTGGAAATTTCTATCAGACTGTAAGTCTTCTAAATAAAAGGGGCTTAGAGACTTTTTTCAATATCCTCTCAGTAAGATCACACGTAATAATAACCTGTGTGATCCTAAGCCAAATTTGAAACACACTCAAAATAGATACCTACCAAACCATGATTTTATTTTTAAGTTTAAACCACCTTAATAACTATATTTTCTTTCCATAACACTTGAGTTTGAGTTGCAGACAAGGAGAAAATTGTACCAGATAATTTAAAAGAAGTGAGAAAGCAATAGTTCCTATGTTAAAGAGGTTATAATCAGAATATAAAACTGGAGACAGCAGACGGGTGTACTCTGATGTAAGGACAGAGTAAAATGCTGAGGGAGAAGTTGGTCATTATGAGAAACAGAGTTAGTGAAAATATAGTCAAACCTTTATCCCCTCTTTTGAGGGTATCACAGAAAAGACTTTTTAAAAGAGCAGTTCGAAAGCAGGTGATGTGATAATTTAGGGTGTATCTCTGTTACATTACCATGAGGAAGGGAAGTGCAAAAAGCATGATCATACTTCAAAATTCACCAGTTAGAGGATGAGGAGTGCAATGAAGGACCAATTCAAAATTATTTTAGAAATACCAATGTTAATAAAAAGACCACAGGTGGGATGAAAATGAGAAACGCAGGCAGCCTAGTTTGCAGCAGCCTAGACAAAGAGGATCTAGAGGAAATATTTTAAAAGATAGCACACCTTTTATATATTAATTCAGACGTGAACATTCAACTTTTACAGTAAATAAAGTTAGGTCTCATATAGGATCCTTTCCTACAACTTCATTTTTAATAATGAAATTAATATATCTCTTAGACACTTGACAAATTCTCTTATAATTATGTTTAATATCACTGAAGTCAAGAGAATCCTCTCCCGTCATTTCAGAATTATACTTCTGCTTTATTAAAGAATATCTGAATATTTTTTATTCACTAAATTAGTCAGATTGTTATTGATTTAATTTTTGCAAAGGATGGTGAGGCATGGAAAAGTTAAGATGTTACTTTTTTGTCCCAAAACTACAGAAAGCCACTATAAGATCAAAACAGACTTTGGTGATTTTTTTCCAAAAGTGCTGTTTCCATTGTAATGCCAAATCATTTTGCAGCATTGAACTCCTGAGGTAAAAAACCTGTGGCACTTATTGAAGGTGGTGCACATAGAATATAACTTTTATCTTTGGTCGTCAATGTTCCTTAATACACTTTGGGAGCCAGAGGAAAAATACATCCCAAAAGTCATGCTATCCATTCTTGGAGTCCTTCCCAGAATAAAACTGTCAGAAGGATCTTGCTGTTTCTCAGTCCTTTTAAGCAGGTGTGGAGCTCATTGCAAAGCGCATCCAATCCCACTGCAGTCAGTAAAGAGCTGCAAGGCTTGAGACACCTGCAAAAGCACAAGTCTGCAGAAATGACAAGCACCTGGTTTGAAAAGTTTTAAGCCCTGCTTTTCAGAAGCTTGTGATAAACTTCCCTGGCATGCCAACAGAACTGAATTCCCACTTATGTTCAGGTGGGGGGTTCCCCTGCGAAGGGAAGAACAGCATGAATGGCAGCCCTGAATGAAAGTTTGCAGTAGAATTACACCTTTCTTACTATTATCTCAATTATTCTAGATATATTAAAGCAACACTCACAAGACAGCCCTAACTTCTCAGTATACAAATGTTTAATAAAAAGCAATAACCTGACCTCAGCCTAAATTACACAGAAAATATCCAAAGAGTGAGCAAAAAGGGAGGCTGGGGATGGGGAACTGAGGCAAA
The DNA here is from genome assembly GCA_013397135.1 of Pachyramphus minor. Taxonomy (NCBI): domain Eukaryota; kingdom Metazoa; phylum Chordata; class Aves; order Passeriformes; family Tyrannidae; genus Pachyramphus; species Pachyramphus minor. Next base: position 446,399 of record VYXB01024585.1, read on the forward strand.
GAAAGACTAATTCACTTGCCTGAGGTGACCAAGCTCAGAACTGAAGACAAATTTCCCAATTCTCACACCAATGTCTTAACCACAAAGTTAATCCTCTGCTGATCTCTATTTTTATCCTTCATAACCTTTAAAAAAACACTTCTATAGGGCTTCATTTTCTCATTGCTTTGACTGAGCACAAGGGTGAACCACTGCGGGGCAGGCAGGTAGATGAATTGTATTTGAGTTAGACTACAGTAGGAAAATATGTTTGTCCTTTAACAGTGAAAGATGCATTTTTCATCCAGGTAACTCAAAAACAAATTCTTTTTTATTACATATTGAATGTAGCTAAAAGTGAACATATTTCCTTATACACCTGTGCTCAGACAAAACAAAGAAATGCACCCAGCCAGTTCATCCTATGCAGCTTGTTAGAAGCTTCCTCAATTTCTTATGATTTCTTCTCTCATAATTTATTCAAAATTGACAGAGACATTTGTCCTCAGTGAGAACACAGGCCAGACTGTAAATGCAGTTATTTTAAAGACAAGTTTGTGCTGAGTTTACCAAATGTAAGAACACTAAAATATTATATATCCCTGAAATGAAAGGCTTTTCACTGCACATTATTAAAAGCAATTTTGTCATAAACTGACAAGCATTTTATTAAACCTGTTGGAGTTCATTGTTAAATAACAACAATGTTCAACATTTATATCTTTAAATCTCTGCACATACATAAACCACCAAAACTTGCAACACAAGTGGATCAATTTTTCTTTTATTATTATTACTAAATCTGCTTTACAACATGTAGCACTGAGGCTCAATTTCCCACCTTCCAGGTTTCTTCCCTGTGTGCTCATTTACATAAATGAAAATTTGTTTAAGATGAGCAAACATAGCAGCTTTCACCCATGCTGAACTCACTATTCAACATTGTAAAAGACATCATTGTAAAAGTAATGCATGAAGATGTCAGTCCTCATAGGCTTGGGAATCTGGTGGGAGAGCAATATTTGTAGCAGATCAACATCGTTGGGTGGTAGAGTTGGGAGCAGTCTCTGAGATTCACTTCCCCAGGTCAACAGCTTTGCTTGTGGCATGTCTGCTGCCCTTGCCGAAAGGTGCAGATTTATTGCATCATGCAAAATTAAAAGGATGTGAATTTAAATACAAACAGCCCTTATTTGCCAGGTATGTACTCCTATGCCAGTGTCAGTCATACAGTTGTGCATCTCCGCTCTTCAGATCTGACCAAGTCTGTGAAACACTCAGCCCTGGAACCAGTGGGGATGTTTGCTGTAAAGACAGAAATGTTTGCTTCTCCATGCACAGCCAGCATCCACTGCTTGGTAAAGCTCAGATGGTTTTGCTGGGAACAGGATGTGATCACACCAGACAAAATTCCAGGGAGAGTTTAGGGAGTGCAGCAGTCAGATTTTCTGTGAGGATGATGCAAGACATGAATTTTAGGCAATATGTTCCCTAAGCCTGGCAAAAAAAAAAAAATAATTGCGAGACCTGGTCTATCATTAATTATAATTATCAGTTGCCACACCATTTCATTCAGTTCTCCTTTTGATCGTGCCAGGAACAGAAGGAACCACATTCTGTCAAGGCCTTGCATCAAGAGAATGGGGAATATTATTTTGTATTCAAGCAGTTCACATTTAAGGGCACATGGGCTGATCCCTTAAGAAGAAAAATGATGGTGAATCACACACCATTTATGCACTCATATTTTGGGTTGGGTTTTTTCCCAAAACCAGCACACAGCATACCATTTCCCTGAACAACTCCGGTGCTCACAGTTCTAAACACTTTTCTAGATTCTGCCCACATTATTTTTTCTTTTTCCTTTTTATTTTTCTTTCTATTTTTCCAGGGTCTTGGTGCAAATTTTTTTCAGGGTGACTTTGTCTCTTTCTTATTGTCCTTTCTATGTTCCTCTTTGCCCCTGCACACAAACAAATCTGGGATTTGCCCAGAACCGTATGGTAGCTTCAGGTTATCTGAAACCTTAGCCTGTTTCCTCCAAGGTGGTAGCTGTTTTGGCAGTGAAAAATGCATTCTAAGGCACTACTTGGCAGCATTTTCTTCACTGATCCTTCTGCTTTACAGGATCTATTCTTGCATGTCTTAAAGTCATCATGGGCTTCAGATGTCCCAAGAGTTGCTCAAACACCACTATATATTTCAGTTTCGTACTTCAAGGAAGATGTTACTTGTCCACTTGGATTTGCTTCTCAGGTAAGTCCAGTGGGATCACTTTTGCTACACCTTGCAACGCAACTGTGCATGGGAGATGAAGTCAAGATTTCTGTGTTAATAAACTATTTGTGAGATCCCTGGCATGCTCAGGTACTGCTCCTCAAGGAACTCAGGCTCTCTGCAACCAGACTTCCTATTCTGGGGATGGGAGATCTTCCAGAGCCCAGGAACAGGATGGATGTGTCCAAATTTTGGCATTAGGTGTCAGAGGACAGTTAGCCTTGAGGCTCTGCAACTTTTGGGATAACTAGTATAGGTATAGTTAGTTATCTATTCTCAGAAAGAAAAATATAAAGCTCTTAGCAAATTTGGAAGCAATATTACCCAAAGAAATGAAAGTTCCTTCAAAGCTGCCCTGATGTCCCTGCATATATCTACCCTCAAATTTTCATCTTCTTTCAAGACTTGTTGCTTCACTCTTTTCTTTCTCTTATTTCCAGGCAAGTTTCTTGATTGCTACCTAGCAGCAATGTAGCTGCCAAGGCTTACATTTTGTGCTAGTGACTGATGGTCAGCACTTTCCCACTGGAAATGGGCCTTTCCTTGCTGCCAGCAACTGGGCAGGGTGCTGTTAGGAACACCCTGTTAGGAGCCTGACTTGCTCCAGTCTTCTCGTTCTTCCCTGGGTTTTTTTCCAGACTAGCAGCTATTTTAACCACAGCTCTAGCAGGGCCATTCTTTTCACCAGACAGCTTAATATGCACCGTAAAATCTTCTCTCGATTTTGCAATATTTTGTAAATAACATAAAACTTCTCAATTACACAACAGTTGAGTTCTCTCCCAGGTCATAGTATGGGTTTAGGTTTCATGAACCACACAGGACCCAGTGGCCTCATCAGCTGAATGATTTACCCAGAGCATCAACTTTCAACCCCCGGTGGATGAGCAGAGCACTATCAAACCCCATTTACACTGAATGGGAGTGTGCAGTGGGAACCTCAGTAATGTTCCCCACTGACTTTGATCCATATTTTTGTTTGTTTTATTTTGTTTTCTTTTTTTGTTAAAGTGATTCCTATTATTTTTCTTGAGGGGATGTTCTTTCTAATTTCAAAATATTGTTCCAATCCCTAACATAACATCACCATTTTCGTTGTTCCTGTTACTGTCCTAGATCCTGCTCTACTTTGATACCTTGCACATTACAGACTTCAAAAAGTCTGTGTCTGGGACAATCACCCAAGAAGCCAGAAAAGCTGTATCCATCAATGACAAAAAAATGGGGAGGATGCAGACAATGATTTACCCCAAGAGAAGACAGGTTTCTAATGCAGATAGGAGGATTTTCCTTGTCTCTTGAAGAAAGCAGAGGATAACCAGGTCATACTTCTTCGGCCAGTTTTTAGATACTTTTTGGATATGAAATGAGCCACAGACCTACTGAATGGGAGCAAAAATGACAGATTATGACACTACAGTGCTAGGAACTGTCCAAAACTATTTAGGCCAGCCCAGAAGAGTCATCAATTTATCCTGTGAACTTCAGACTATTGGTTTGCCTGAGGTTTTCACTGTGCAGGAAAGCAGTTTTGTTGGCATGCCTAAGTGGGAACACTAAGGGAGATTGGAAAATTAAGAAAAGAGAGGGTCAGTGGGAAAATACAAATGGAAGCCAACTTTTAAGCAACCTTAAGAGCTATGGGATACTCTCTGTGTCTTAGAGCCACCGCCCCTGAAGAGCAGGTGCCTGCGTTGCTCCTGCTACGCTGGATCTGGCTTTTCCCATTGAAATCATGCATTTCAGTATGATCTCTCCTGCACTCCTGCTGCCATTCCTCCTTCAGAATCTGTTGGTGTATCTTTAACTCAGTTAAACTCAGTTTCTCCTCAGACAGAGCAGAAATATTAAAAGCAGAAGAAAGTAGAAGAAGCAAGCAACCAGAGGTTAAGGTAACAGATAGAGGAGCGGTCTGAAAAGGGATCAAAATGTAAGTGATGAGGAAAGAGATTAGTGATGTTAATTAGGAAATAATCAGAGAGAAGTGATTTTTTTGGCATAGGTATTTATTGCAGTATGGAAGTACAGGGCCACAAAGAAACAGTGGGGTAAGGACTGTAAGATGCATCCCTCTACAACGAAGCAAGAAGGAAAGATTACAAGGAGACCCATGGACTGTGTGGACAAGCAATAAGAAAGGCATTTGGGGAATAATGAGCTACAAGAAGATCAGGAACAATAATAATGTTAAAAAAAAAAAAAAGAAGGAAGGAAATTTGGCACAATTGATTTCTTATTTGATGTTAGCCATTTTCGTGTGGACCTTGCAGCAAAGCAGCTCTTTTGATGCTGGAGCACAGCTGTTATAGAAAAAACCTGGTTGGGATAAAACAGAAAAGAAAAAAATTCCTCAGGTCGAATTGGGACTGACATGCAGGTAGGGGAAAATGAAATTGCCCAAACTGTTTTATCACACTGTCACTGAGCCCAGTAGCACACAATGTTTGTATAAACAGATGTGTATCAGAGAAACTTGAATTAAAAAGACTCTGAAATCTGTAAGCTCTCCTCCTGCACTCGTCAGGCTCCCTGTGCCTCCTCATCCTGCACTTGGGTTCCTGCCTGTGGGCTTCTGCAATGAGCTGTGATAAGTCTTTCTGCTGAGGTGTTGGGGGCATGGTGCTGCCAGAGCTGCACCCTCAGAACAGCACGTCTGATGACACGCTGCTGCTGCTGCTGCTGCAGTTTGCAGAGGTATCTTAGACCAAAACACCTTCACCTGTGAACTATCACATTCAGATGATGACACAGATATCCTTTGACACCTCTGCTACAGAGATAGCTGTACCTTTGGCTGCTGTAGGAAACCAGCCAGGCTAGTTTCCTACACAGTGAAGCAATGCTGAGGTTGCACTAGTCTATCACTAGCTGTGGAGAAACCCACCAGGAGACACAGTGACAGGGACAGATGACAGAGGCCAAAGCAGAGACAGTGGAGGAACTACTGCCATAAAGGAGTAGAAAATATTCCTACACCCTCTCCTGATTTTGCTAGCTTTATTTTCCACCCTTCTCCTTCAGGAGGGCAGTTTGCTCAGCTCCCTCATTCCTTTAAGTTACATACATCAATAAAACAAGTGGCAGCCTCTGTTACACCTACTGCAAAGATGTAGTAGCCTGCACAATGCCCACAAAAACCCTTAACTACCATTCCCTCCTGCAGGCAGAGTCCTGAGGTGGATCAGCTGGACAACCAGGTTGTTGGGATTTCATAAACACCATTTTTCAGAGGAAACCTGGTCAAACAGTTGAGATACTTGACTGTGACTCAAGAGAACACTATAAATTTCTATCTTGCCTCGGGTGTCCTGGCAATCTGGGGAACATTCCTAACTCAACTTCCTATCTGTAAAACAGGGATCAAAACACATCCTCTGTCTATTCAAGGTGTGTCGTTTCTCCTTTCTTCATGCAGCACCTTGCATCATGGGATCACCAACTGCAAGAATGACCCTCACTAAGGTTCAAACAATAAAAATAATATGCCTTCTTAGATGGAATTCTTTGAAGAAAAAGAGGGTTTAATTGTACTAAGATTTCAAAAACTATGCACAAAAGACTTTTAAAAATAATTGTGTTTATTTTTAATCTTATTTGCTAGCCTTATCGTTCAAGCAGACGGAGATAGCACCAATATAATCTGGCAAAAGCAAGAGTAATTTAATGGAAGGAGTAGATAAAATGTCCAGATGCATGTCCAGCATGTAAATCGAAGGAATTGCTTTATTGTACTTGCCAGATTTAGTGAAGAAAGGTGCAAAATATATTAATGAGATAATTGTTAAGACTTGGAGAGTTGGTACGTCTCCTCTGTGGGCAGGAAAATGCTAGAACACAGAAGAAAAATATCTATATTATTCCAAAGTAATATAGTGACAGGGAGACTTGGACTCATAAACATTCTGAACTAAGAATGACGTGAGCACCATAAACAAGTCTTTGTCCAGAGAGTGCTCCCGAAGTTCACAATACATATTCTAAATCAAGAAGCTCATAAAAAGTGCTAATAGACAATTCCATGGGGAAAGGGCAGATTAAGAGGTGCCTGTGCAGCCACCATAAATACAGCTGCTATGGAGAGTCCAGAAACAAACCACCACCATGCACAGTTAAAGACCAAGTGCATTAAATGAAAGACTTAGGCAGGGAAAGAATCCAAAGTAAGAGCCAACATATGGGAGCCAGTACTTATTTCTTGTTCTGCTGTCTGACCTTGGAGAAGTTATTTTGGGCTTAGACCTGAAATGTACTGACCAGTCTGTTCCCAGACTAACAAAGCTGTTAGAAACATGACTTGCCAACACTGTTATTTCTTGCAGGCACAGAGAAGGTGCTTCTCATCCCAGGACAAAGCCTGCCAAAATACTCTGTTATGAATGGTAAGGATGGCATCTGTTCTCAAAGCTGTATTTGCACTGTCTGTAAATCACACCATCGCTGTGGGTAGGCACTGGCTGTTGACACTCAGATCTCATCTGCACAAACAGCACTGAAATCCTGGAAAGGGACCAGGCTTCTACAAAATCCCTCTGCCAGTTTTGTTTCCGTCTCTCTGCACTCAGCTTGTGGATCTCCTGTCCCAGCCCATGGACCCTTTTGTGGTCTTGTAAGTACCCAAACTGTGTGCAGGGGTCTGGTTGTAGCATTTTTGCTAAGTGTGACTCTTGAGTGTGCCTCTGTTCACAAGGAATGCTGCAGGAGCCACATACACCTCAGCTTTCAATCATATGGGCCCTTACAAACTTAAATAGATCCCACTTGCAACATATCCCTCATGAAACCCTCCACCCTATGCATCTCTAGATTCTAAAATCACAGAATCATAGAATGGTTGGGTTGGAAGGGACCTCAAAGCTCACCTAGTTCCAACCTCCCTGCCGTGAGCAGGGACACCTTCCACTAGACCAGGTTGTCAGTCCCCATCCAGTCTGACCTTGAACATTTCAAGGGATGTGGCATCCACAACTTCACTGGGCAACCTGTGCCATTGCCTCCCCACCCTTACAGTAAAGAATTTCTTTCTAATATCTAGTGTAAAACTACTGTCTTTCAGTTTAAAGCCATTCCCCCTTGTCCTGTCAGTCTATACTCTTGTAAATAGTTTCTCTCCATCTTTCTTCTAGGCTCCCCTCAGGTGCTGAAGTCCCATGAAGGTAACACACATCTAAACCTGTTTGAGCTCAGGCTGTACATTTTCTGGACCAGATTCCTCCCTGACTTGTATCAATTCTACTGCAGTATAACGCTATTGATTTTAGTGGTGGTATTGCTGATTTACACAAGGTTGAATAAGAGGAGAGCACTGGTGACCCCTGCAAGATGGGCATAATAATCTTTACCTGCAACCCAAGGGAAATGTGAAAGTTAATTAATTAGTATTGTAAATCTTTGTGAGATCCTAGCAGTCTATAAATGAATTCAAATGGTACAGAGACAGGGCATAAAATTTTTCTTCTTTCAAAAGTTTAAAAACACAGACAAGGAGGAACAAAGTGGAGTACAGAACCAAACATTCAAATATTGAGCAGTGTGTGCATTTCAAGCCCCATTCCAATAAACTGGTTAGAGACACATATAAGACACAATACATCTTCAATGCCGAAAAGCAAGATTCCCTGACATTTTCTTTAAAAGAAATTGCTATCAATACAGCCCAAAGAAGTTCACAGAAGGGCCTGTTTTAAGTTTAGTCAATTAAAGATGTGAGCAAAAGAACTTTGGACATCATTGACCCAGATATTCTGTCGCATTTGTATTCATAAAAGAACAGAATATGGACACAATGAATTGCAAGAAAAATTCCCAATACAGATGGTTAAGTCACTGTTCTGCCCTTCAATAGTGCAGAAGTCGGAAAGGTGATGGAGTCAGATGTAGAGGGCTATTCCCTGATCAAGGGAGGAAAGTGTGCTATTTCATAATAATGAGAAAGAAAGAAGGATTTTTTTAAAGCTGTTGGAGTGTCAGAATGATGCTCCAATCGAGAAGTATTTCCCAAAGGCTTTGTTCTGTACAGACAACCAAGCCCATTTCTGAAACCTTAGTAAGGCACCCCAGTTTATTTGCACACCCAAATATTTAAATGTAGTAGACACATAGTTTGCACTGGATCATTGGGATTAGCAACTCCTGCAGGAGTTTGTAAGGACTCCAAGTGTAACAATGCTTTTTGTTGTTGTTGTTGCTGTGCTACACACAAACAAAGGGCACAGAGACCAAAACTTAGAACAACCTTCTCCCAAGAGAGGCTGAGAATGTGTTCAGTCACACTCTGAAGTCTGTTTCTCTGCACTGATCATAAGAAAAACACTGGAAGATTTGTTGAATTACTTGAGCAGCCAAATTATGTCCCTATAATGGGGATTTACAGGACATTCCATGTTCTTAAGAGATCATGTTTGCAAATACTACCCAAAACTTAACCTAAAAAGGATAATAAAATATGACCTGTTGCATTCTTCAGGTAGTGGTGGGGGTTTTGATTTCACTGTGGCTTTTTTTTCTTGTTTGGTTTTTTATCTCTTATTACCCACTGTCCCCAAAGCCAGCAGGAAGACAGGTAACACCTTTAAGTGTACCTGTAGAACTTCAAAGCTAGCATCACTGGGAAATCAGTGGAGTTTCTCTTCATTTAGATGATTCCATGGTCTCCAGCTGAATCAAGTAAATCTAAAGAAGCAAAAGAAAATGGTCATCTGTGAGCCATCATCATCATCAAACCAATGAGTAACTCAGAGGAAGCTGGTTAAAGCCCACCCTACTCCCTTCTCATCGTGAGTCCCACACAATGACCATGTCACCTGATGGGGGCTGGAAATCAGAAGCTGGTTTTCAAGTGAGAAAGTAGAGGGAGCATTGCTAACTTGATTTGCAGCATCATGTTGATGGGGCAACACTTTTGCTGATGGGGGCTGGAAATCAGAAGTGGCTTTGAATGTATTTCCCACGTTGCATATGCTTTTCCCTCAAAAGAAACCTGTGGCCTTGGCCTCCTTCAGCCTGGTGATCCACTACTGCCTGTTTGTAGCTGAGCTCTGGGAATACAACTGCAAATACAAAGGTGCTGCTTCCACAGTCATCTATCTGTCCTGTAATTGATAGCTTCCTTAACTTCACAAGTGACCTGGCCACTGTGATCATGCTCCCATATGTAAAACCTTTGTGGATGAGGCTTTTCAATGATTGCTGTGTTGCAAGGAACCATTTTTTGATATATTGGTACTCGGTCAGTATTAAAAAACCATCCCAAGCACCAACTGAAAGCATCAGCACTTTTCAGCTCTCTTCTGTGATCAATGTGCTATATCAGGTATAACCCAGGATAAAAACAAAGCAAACCACAAGATAGCTGAAGATGTCTTTTGAAAAGGCTTTGAAACATCTAAGCTCAAAATATTTTTCTAACCAACGAAAAGTACATGTACACTGAGCCCCTCAGCTGGAGACTACACCTGGATCCTAACCCACACTCCCCTGTGATCTCTGTGTTTCTTCTACTTTAGGAATGAAATGGATTTGCAAAGTAGCATGAGGAAGCTTCTCTGATATTGGCACGTGTGAGTAACTGCACGAACCAGGCTGGGCTCTAGACTGAGAGTCAGGCAACCTTCCCCCTGCTCCATAACTGAAAATCTGACTCTACATGTGTAAGACCTCTTTATGGTCTATCTAGATGGAATAACACCTCTTCTTATGCACAGTGACTAACAGGGCTGGAAATCAGAAGCTGGTTTTCAATAGTACTACCTATTACAAATAGTTTGTTTAGTTTCTATGGGTATCTGATCTTCCTAATGATAGGCAAAGGAAGCTGTTCAGATAAAATAAAAATGAGATAGCAGAGACAAAAATGTTACAAAGATAGTTTATTCTAATGTCTCAGGCTAATAGAATCCCTTCTTAATTTACACTACTACTGGAGTAAAGTGTACCCATACATGATGTCGAATACTTCTCTGTCTCCTTACACATGTTGTCTTTTAATTTTTAGAATTTGTGAAGGTCCAGATTTTGAAAATTTCTGTAGTTGCTCCTGGTACCTCAGTTCCCTTATCTATAATATGTTGGCACTTTATTGCTTCTTATACAGCAATAGTACCTAGAATAATAGTGCAACCAGGCCAACCAGCTCAGTATCCCATGGTGCTTTGGTAAGATATGGAAAACTCCAGTCTCTGCCCCAGAGACAATTACTTGTAACAATGTAATTGTTTATCTTCATTATTGACCTCTTATGGAGTTTAATGCTTCTCAAGTGCTTAGAAAGCCTGCAGTGAAAGGTGGGTTGTAAATGCAAGGAATAGTACCAATGATAATAGATAACTGTGATTGAGGTAAAATCACAAGCAAATATACAGTGTGGTGCATTAAAAGTAAAGAAAAAGCCAAGGATTTAGTAATCAGCTATCATCAAACTAAAGAAAAATATCTCTGTCACCAAGGAGTGTCAGTAGAAAGTGATGGCTGGACTTCAGTTCAAAAGTTCAATTATACAATTTCAGATTCAAAGGAAACTTCAACTCAGCCTGTTGATACGATTATTGAAACCTTGAAGGAATGAAATTGAGTTTGAGCTGAGTGTAGGAGCAGTAATTTACCAGGTGGACTATTCAGAAAACATTAACCCTGTAAATGCCATTGGCAAAGTAGAATTGATAATGCAACAGTGTCTTATTTCTGAAGATAACAGTCAATTTTTAACTCATAACACAGGAAGAGTATATTTTCAACTTAAGACATTGAATTCTGTCCAAAGCCTAAAGGAAGTTTCTCCATCTTGAATATTTGGTAGAAGAATTGCTCTTTTGATCTAGTCAGAGGTCCATCTAATCCTGGGTCCCCAATGACAATAAACAGCATCACCTCTTTTGGAGGAAGAAAAATAAATCTTTCAATAGTCTTGATATGATAACCTGTCCAGTGAATCCCTTTCTTATATAGATCATAAATCAATTTATGCTCCAATTTACCAAGTTGTTGGCATTGTCAAAGTCTTTTTTTTTTAACTATTGTGGTTGGGAGCTAAAATTCAATATTTGTTATGATAACTATGGTTCATCTTCCTGTCCACCCTCCTAAAATCAGTTCTTGACTTTAAAGTTTCTGTCTTCACATAAGCACATGAATAAAACGCTGTTAATTTCATTTTTCATTTAGATGGCAAATTTCCACCTGCAATGCTAAAAATCTCTCCCTTACTATTACCCTTAAATAACTATCAAAGCTAGAGCAGAGCAGATGATTGCAATAAATTCAACATCCAACTTAAAGTTCTGTATAGCATTTTAACTCACAAGTCCAGCACCTGATCCAATAACTCATACCTGAACCAAGGATTTACTTCAGAAAGAGATCCATCCCATCATGGACAAAAAAACCTTCTTAGCCCCAACGGTGACAAGACAGTAGATTTAGATTGGATACAAGGAAGAAATTTTCTATGATGAGGGTGGTGAGGCAGTGGCACAGGTTGCCCAGAGAAGCTGTGGATTCCTTTCATGGAAGTGTTCAAAGCAAGGTTGAGCAATCTGGCCTGGTAGAAGGTGTCCTTGCCCATGGCAGGTGGGGTTAACTACATGAGTTTTAGAAGATCAGTCCCAAGCTAAACCATTTTATAATTCTAGGATCTTCCAGTGATTATATGAAAGTCTGGCGTATAGTATTTTGTTCTTGAATTGTAGCTGTTCAGTCACAGAAGGGAAGGACAATTCTCAATAAGCCAAATTTTGGAGATAATTACTTAATTCCAATGTCCTGTGCAGATGTTGAAATTCTGTGTTTAAGTCCAACTTTGAAGTTTTACCACAATAGTTTTCGAAAAGGAAATTCCAAAATTGATTCTGAATTGTTGAATGCCAGCTTGAAAGGCACCTTAAGAATCATGTGATTCAACCTTTCTTGGCAAAAGCACAGTTTAGACAAAATGGTCCAGCACCATGTGCAACCAAATATTGAAAGGGTCCAATGTTGAGGAAAAATTCTTATATTGCTTTGCACATAACCTACAAGGGCCCCATTTTTCAGGAGAGGCAGCTGGAAAATAGTCAGGACATACTATAGTCTCTCAAAGTGTCATTATGTCCTGGTTAAATAACTGAATCATGCTGCTACCCAGTGCAGTTAGGGAAGTCTAAAAAGGCCTTTAAATGCCCAGCCCTTGGGCTCCTCATACATGAATATATTATGACCTTTCAGGCATTTTCAACAGCCTCCCCAGGGTCCACCTGCCAGTCCACAAGGACACAGGTTCCCTGTAGATTGCAACACATCTGCCAGCCTGTGCAATAGCCGTGCATTCTGTGAGGCATCTCAGATGGCATAAGGCATCTCATGCAAGGCAACAACTCTACAGGTCAAGATTCAAGCACAATGTGTGAACAAACTCTTAAGGGCGGCAGACTGACTGACCACTGACCAAATGCGTACTTTCATTGGCATTAAGCTTTAGCTCTCCCAAAATGAAGAGATAAGACATGGCTGTTCCTGTGGGAATTAGCTGGATGACCTCTTGAAGATGACAGCTTGGGGCAATGACCACACCTTTGACACCAGAGGAACTGCCAATGCAAATAAATCCTGGACTGTCGGCGAACATGGCACTACGCGAGAAAAGCTCTTAATCTCACTAGACAGCTGGGATAAACATTTATAAAGGAAACATTTTCAAAAGACTAGGCAGATTATAAAGGCACCAGGAGTCACTGAAATCTTGTTAAACATTGTTCACTGCATTACTTTAGATTTTAGTTTGAACTTACACTGTCAGATAAATTCCATTTATCTCCTGAATGCTTTTCTCACTGTGTTTGTTGCTATGAATTCACACCTTCAGTGAAGATTTACATTTCGTCCTTGATCGAGACAAAGATAATGTTCAGCTTCAATCATTCTAAGGCACCTTTTTTTTTCTTCTCTTTATCAGGTCAGTGTTTCTTGGTGTGACACTGAAAACACAGGTTATGGTGTTCAACCGTTAGTGTAGGAGAGAAAGATGTTCTTACAGGTAAGGGACTGAATTAGTCCCCAAAGAGAAAGTGTCTCAAACACTTCCACAGACTTCCAGCCTGACTGACCTTGGAAAAACTACATTAGTCCCTTCATGGATCTATAAAAAAAGAAATAAATGCTTTTTATTCCCTTTCTGCTGACCTTGCCTTTTTCCTACAGACAAGACCAAGCAAATTGGGAACAAATTTTAATTGGGGCTCCTGATCATTCTTTCAATACAGACTATGATGAATCATCAACATCATGGTAAATTTGGTGATTTAACCAATGCAATTGCTCCACTGTAATTTGGAAACATAAAAACCTAAATTATATTTTTGGAAGAGCTGTAGAAGAATTCCCTTGAGCACTCCCACACTTCCATTTGCTATCCTATCTCACTTGTCATTAATTACAAACTAATGAGTGCCATTTTCTGTTCTGCATTGATACTTTACTTTCTCCTCCTGTGGGGCCATCAACCATCACTGAAGGACGTGCCCAGACTGAAAGCATTTATCTATGCCATCTCACAAAGCTCAGCATTTCAGATAAAACAAGACTTTAATACAAAATAACCTCTCTTTCCAAAAACTAATTTCACTGATAATCCCTTCGGTTTGGCTCAGTCTGTACTAGAAATTAATTTTACCCATACTCTTACTTGGATGGTGATAAGAATGACCATGTGCCCAGTGACATTTACCACAGAGTTCTGTACTTTTTCCTGATTTGCTAATATAGTCTTTTGATCCAAACTATCCTTAAGTATCCCACATATTTTGACTCCTTGGCAATACAGTGAAGATTATTTTGCTCCAAGTTCCTTGTTATAAATTGGGTTTGAGGCAATGTGGTGATTTATACTAATAAATCTTGACCATTATCTCTATGTTCTTAACGACTATGTCTACAATAATTACCTGTGATACTAAATCTATACTTTTAAATTGTTACACTACTTGCTGGCATGGTTTTGACTTGGGCTAACAAGGTCAATAACTCACAAGCATAGTGCAGGCATTAGCATGAACCAGGAACCACTTCTGAAAGACTGTTTGAACAGAGTGACCTTATTTTGGGTTAGAAAGTCTGATAGTGCAATTATGGTCAGTTCTGTTATATTTGGCTTCCAGGTCATAGAATGGTGCTGGATGCATTTACCAACATATACAGCCATGAGAAAGCATCAATGGAGGAACTGAGAATGTGCCTGAAAATGCAAAATTATCTAATTATCCATAAAATGCACTGTGGATGGGCTGCAGACCTGTAGAGTGTATGGTCAATTAGCTCATGACAGAGAAAGAGCAAAGAAGGCGAGTTTTATACCACTTGGGAGATGAATGGGGATACGAATTATCCCAAGTACAATCTAAAATAGTCCCATGACTGCCTGGACTACCCAGGACTCTTTGTAAGCTGCTCAGCAGCCCCACACCTTCATGAACTCTGCCTCTTGGAGCCAACCCTAAGACAGACAGAAGCATCAGTACCTCTTCCTGCACCAGGATTCCTCATTGCCCATTTTGTGGCTTAGTGAAAGATGTCAAGTGGTTTCTGGGGCTCAGACCACAGAGTCTTCCTTAATGGCAACATGGAGAAGAAATCTTTCATAAAAGCCAGAAAGTTTTTCCGCGATAAGGAAAAAAAAAAATAAAGGAAAATGCAAATACCCCAGAATCTAAAAGTGATTGAAAACTCAGTGTCATAAATTCCCTTCTCACCCTTTAGTAGACATACTAAACTTATTGGTAAAAGCATTAATTAATCACACAAATTTAAAGATCTGTGTCAGTAATAAAATAAATAAGGACAGTAAAGCCAGACTGTTCCTGAATATTGGATGTGTTATTACAATAATTAAGGTGAATAGTGATTACCTGTCTTGTTTGTGGCTATTTTCTTGAGCAGATAACTATAGCTACAGTAAATGACATTCTAAACATGTGTTTGGAGCATCATTTACTGATGCATTAACCCCTTTCATACAACAAGCATAAGCCACACATACTGAGTGCTAATGTGCAATAATCAACTTAGTTGAGCTTCAGGGAATAGTGGTGGGAAATAAACTGTTTGCAAACTACAGAGTAAAATACAACCCAACCATATCGTGCCTTTATCATTCATCCATGAACGTGAGATCATTGTTTAGCCAAATTCGTAACGATGGGTCTTCTTCATAAAAATATAGCATATTGAAAGAAGTGAGATAGACATTTATAGCCTGAGTATGATTAGTATCTGGCAGTGCAAAAGATCAGAGAAGAGAAGATAAAATGACAGCAGTTTACCTTTCCTGCAGAAAAGAGGAAAAGAGGGAAATTACTGGATTGAAGTCAATTTGAACAAAAATGGACTTTGTTCTTAAACCGGAGAATGGATGTTCAAAGTAATTATTCCCAGTTATTCTAGACCTGTACATTTTAGCATACCCAAGAATCACTTCAGAACACTGGCAATATTTGGCATTTCAAACAATTAACCTCTATCTCCTGTTCCTTCAGGATACCAGCTTTTCCTCCCTGACATCTCTCCTCTTACCAGATTGCATTGTCTTCTTCCTTACACCTGCAACAACAGCTGTGTTTTCATCACCAATAGCAACTGATCTCAGCTGTTCCTCTGAGTGACTTTGCATCCCACCTCCCATCAAAAGACAGCAATGGGTATGTGGTAATTCTTTCTGGTTATACAGAGGTCCCATCCCAAATTCTTCAGTGGAATTGTTCTATGTTCTTAGACAGCCACTTTTGCTGCTCCAAAGAAATCTGCAGTTCAGTATTAGGGGAAGAGATAGGTTAGATTAGACTGCATTTGTGAATGCTTTTGTATCCTTTGGGAGACAGGACATTATACAAATGCAAGGTTTTGTATTATCATTAAAGTGATGAACGGAGTTATCCTGGAAGTGTAGAAATTGCCAACAGAAAAAACAGAGGGTTTTTATTAGTAAAATCCCCACTTTATGAAAGTTGAGCTCAAGGCAGTTTTCAAATTTGCAGCCTCAAATGTCCAGTGCACACCAAAGAGCTGTAAAGATGACACTGCCTGGATATATCAGCATAGCAAAACCACAGAGGACCTAACTGCCTTCTGAGCTGGGAGGAGCACTTAGGTGATATCAAACTTTTATAAGACAGGGAAGTGGGATCCCAGCACATGAATGCTAAAGAGCATAGGAGCCAGAGTAGAGTGCTGAGGAGCAACACAGTTTATCTCATCAGGCTCAAACGAAGCATTATCTAACACGAAAAACTAAGAACAAACAGAAAAAGTCTAAACCACTCAGTGGAGTAGCAGAAAACCGTATTTATACCTCAAGTTGCTCCATGAACTTGAGAGACCAGAATAGTTTGAATCATTTGAAATGAGAGACAGACAGCAGCCTGTATTGTGATAAAGGCAGCAAAGTATTCCAGAGTCCCTTGGAGCAGCTGCTGGGAGAGTGAGTGAGGACATTGCACAGCCCAGGGGAGGAGGGAGATGGAACATGAGTAGGGCATCAATGGAACCATGAAATATGGTTATATTCTTTACATGCAGAAGAAAGGGAAAAAAGGGAAGATCATATCAAGTACTCCTAAACAGGTGACAGATATAAGAGAGCAAGGAGGACTGTGTTGTTCAGCTAAAGAGGGAAAAACAGATCTTGTATAAGCATCACAGAATTACAGAACAGATTTCCTTGGAACTCACTTTGCACGTGGCTTTGGGCTCAGATCCACAGAGCAACATGGGCACCTTGTTTCTGCTGACTTAAATAGAAGACAATATCCTTGAAAGACCAGACATAATCTTTCAGAACTTCATTTGTCC
Organism: Pachyramphus minor; assembly: GCA_013397135.1. Taxonomy (NCBI): domain Eukaryota; kingdom Metazoa; phylum Chordata; class Aves; order Passeriformes; family Tyrannidae; genus Pachyramphus; species Pachyramphus minor. The sequence continues at coordinate 463,463 of VYXB01024585.1, forward strand.
ATCTATGAAACAGGGGTAACAGCACCTCACTCTGCCAGGGTTTTAAGAAGAGACATCTATGAAGAGTTTCTTACATCAGTAGCAATGAACACATGAGCAATGAAGGTATAGTAAACAATCAGACAGTAAAAACTTGTGTCTTACTTGTTTGTAAATACTGCAGACATTGAGTCCCATTCATTCTTGGTACAATCTCATTAATGAGGTCACATTCTGCATTGTCTGTCTTTATCTTTCTAATGATCCCTATGGAAAATTGAGGCAGAGAAAAGGAGAATCTTTATTGTGCTTAATATCCAAAGTGACAAGCCGTCGTAAGTGGTGAAATGAGATTCTTCTACACAGGTATAGTGAGGAGGCTTGAAAGAAGACTGTTACTGGATTAAACAGGGTAATTGCAGTACAATTAGGTACAGGTACTTAACTCCCCTCTTCCAAATTCTCAATTATAATAATAAAAATGCTTCTGTTTTGCCTTTTGTGATTTGTGGCTTACAAATGCTCCTGTCTTCTGCAGCTCAAGAGGAAATAAAAAAGGAGAGAAAGAAAGAGCTTTGACACATTTCCAATGCAAGTGGTACAGTGTTCCTCATGATACATTATAGTGATGCTTAAAGCCTGACAGCCTTAGTGTAACAGCACAGCTAAGTCTATCACCGTACTTTCCTACCTTCTGAAAAGAGCTTTGGATAAAATGCAAAGCAACACTCTTGTAAACCCTGCATTAGTTTTCAGAATTATTTTTCGGACTCATTTAATAAATCATCTCCCACTTGCAAAGTGTGTGGGAGATAGCTTTGACCACAAGTTGAAAACTTGTGGTCATATGGATCCTTATGATTTAGTCACTCTTGTGTTTCCCAAGCATCGTTCCTAACAGCAGGTAAAGGAGTTCTGACTCCTACAAACACATCCAGTATTGGCAAATATTTTCTAAGTCACATCTGTGAAAAAAGATCCCCGAGATGGAAGAAGCTGATTTAGCTCCTTCATTACTTGCAATTGTTTTCTCACAGGATTTGAAGGGCATTTACATCACTTGACACCGTTTCCTGACTGGATGGCTTTAACTTTTTAAAAAATTTAATTAGACAAAAAACAAACAAACAAAAAAAACCCACTGGTGAATAGTAGATATCTTTCTATGTGATTATCTTTATTGCATGTAGATCTGGATGTTCACATAAAGAAGGAACAGGGAATTGCCAAGCCCTAACCAAATTTTACTTTGATTTTTACCTGTCCATTGCACTGTTCATCAAAAGTGCCCACCTCCAGTTCATATCCTTTGCTTTCTTCACTCTCCCTTCGGTCCTTCACACAGCAGACCTATGTAGAAATTGTATCTCTATTTTACTGTTTGGTGGTCCCTCTTGATTTTATTGTCTTTTCCAGCATTGCACAGCTTACTCCTTCTGGGCTTCTTCTTCATACCTTTCTAGTATCCAAAAGGCCTGGGAGAATTCAAAAAGTGCCAGAAATGACACAAGGTATAGGGGTACAAAGCAGGACAGAATCTTTAGGACCTGTAACTGAACAGCATTTTGGAGGTATCAACAATTCCCATCACAGAAGGAGAAAAAGGTAGTGTTGGGTTTCAGATCCTACAAAGAATGGTGGGATTTTGACACCCTGCCACTTTACTATAAAGTTAGTACTCAGGAATCCTCAGGAATATTTTATTCCATCCCTTCAATCTCTTTTGGATGCTTGATGAGGTTGCAGTGCATGGTCAAGAAGATGTACCTTACTGTCTCAAACACACTTGCTCCATGTTTTAAGCCCACCGTTCCTAACCAGGCAAGCTCTACGTGCATGGCCACTCAAGAGATATTTGGATACCTGTTTATCTGTCAAAGACAAAACAGACTCTGAGCCCTTCAAAAAGTATTACTTTTCCTCAAGTGCTTTAACGAAGGAAATACCTTTCCCACAAATACTGTGGGTGATGCCAGGGCCAAGTAGAGCAGATGCTCAGAATCAAAACAAACATTCATTCTTATCGGGAGTCTGGCTACAGAAGACTCAGTCATGAAGACCACTTAAGTATTCACTTAATTTTATTCATATGAGTAGCCTCAATGACATTAATAGGCATGAGGCTTAAATAATTGCTGGATAAGTGCCCTGAGTTACAGAACAAAAGTAAGAGAAAAGAAGAGCGAAACAGAAAGAAAAACAATGCAAAGATTAGCTGATTTTTTAATTATTATTATTTCACTGGAAATTTTATTTTGTATGTCATTATGCTAAAATCTATGCATAAATATGTATGCCTGAAGTTTCATTAAGACACATTAATCCTACATTTTATTACTGTGCACATTTCAGACAAGTGGGGAAAAAGATTCCTTGACCCAAAGAAAAAGCTGATTCTGCCTAACATTTATGTAAAGTTTCAGCATATCTCCTAGATCTGTTGCAAGAGAAGAAAAGATTGTAATTAATTTTAAAGGCCTCTCAAAAATATTCACTCAGTTTGCTCTGAAAAAGTCCCTTCTAAGCTTCTGCTGTTTATCACCTTTCAGTCATTCCCTACATTTGACCTTGCCTGCCCAATTTTAAGGACAAACTGGAATAACTTCAGTCTCCCCTAGGCAGCCAGCACTGTAGGCTCTTTCAGTTACCCATAACAAGTTTCCACTTGCATTTAAGATGCCTAAGGGCTTAATACCTCCAGCTGCAGCTTCAGAGGGGCACAGAAATTCCCCTTAAGTCAGTACAGACAATGGCACCTAAAGACCCCAAAGTAGGTGGGGTTTCAACCAAGTTGACATTTGAGATGGCCCAGGGATTCAATAAATCACATGCACCAGAGAATAGCAAGGGCTGATGCCCTCCCACAAGTGAAAGGGAGCCGGGACCAAGGATGACAGCAGGGCAAAGACCTCACCAGCAAAGGGACAGGCAGCCCCATAGTACCCCAGCAAGGAGAGCGTAGCAGGTCCAGCAATTGCAAGCAGGGTTGGTGAAGAGGCCAGATGAGACCACAGTGATGAGGCAGATCTGGGACAGGGGCAGAGGCTGAGTCAAGCATGGCCAGTCACAGGCATGGCTGCTCATCATCATATAGGTCAAGACAGGTCAAGCAGGGACTACTTAAATGCAACTCCTAGGAGAGGGGTGGGGAAGCTGCTGTGTTCCTTATTTCTCAGACAGCTCCTTGCAACCATCTAAGTTGGTCAGGACCCTCACACCATAAGACTGATGACAGGAAAGAGGAGTTCAGGGTAACCCACTACACCTGAGATGACACCAAACATCTATGCTTAGGCAGCTGAACATGCATATAAAGGCATTTAATGCTGTATAAGATGACCTCATTGGGCTGGCATAAGACCCAAATCAGCCTCAGAGCCTTCCTGTGCAAGTAAAATACCCTGGGCCATTTCAGATGTCACTGGATCACTGCACAGACAACTGTATCACAATTCTAGCTGCTGGCCATCTTAATACCTCTGCAGGCTGCATAGACTCCATTTATTACCTTTCTTCTGAATATAAAGTGTGGCCTAGTATCCACAGATGGCCTAGTATTTACAGGCATCTGCCTATAGATGCATAAAATCAGATCCTTAATCTGCAAATCTGCCCCAACTGTTTAATACAGTTTGAGGAATTTGCTGGGAAAGAGGTAAGCAGTTGGAGAAAATGGTCTGTAGGAACAGTGGTTCCTGTTCTCTGTCAAAAAGACAGAGACATAAGGCTTTTGCTATTATCATTCTTGTGATCCTAGCTGTTGTGAAACAGAGCCATCTGCACTTACAAATTTAAAATCAAAATTAGATTATGTATTTCATATTTTTTATGCATGTGGATATATGTGTGTATAGAAGCAGCAAATTACAAAAGAAGATAAGAAAATCTAACTGTATTGGTGAGAGGTAGGTCCTAGAAATTTCATTTTGCAATTGTCTTTTCCACTTCTCTACTGCAATAAATTTCTTTGTGCAGATTCCCAGCCCTAGCAGGCTCAGAAGTAGACATTGCTTTGTCTTTTCTGGATAGAAGTATAAATGTTCTGGGCTAAACCTTTATTTGAAAAACAAAAAATTGTCTTCTAAGAGGTTATTTTTTTCTGCAGGTCATGTTATGGCTGTATGAGAAAGAGATACTTCACAAGGAGGAGATAGCTGAGACCTCAGGAGGTACATGGATGAGGGACACAGGGTAAGAAGCATCAGAGACCCCATCTGAAGTCACTGCATGGAAATAGTCACTGCTGTCTGCATGTTTCATCTGTAGTGATGAGGAAAAAGCCTTTTCCCAGGTTTGAAAGGGAAAGAGGGTTGAAGAGTATTAAGTGTTTCTGTACTTTGGTAAGTCAGGTTGTATAAGCCATAGATAGAAACTTTAACACATATCATTGGAGACTGGAAATCACATACTTCCTCTTTCTTAATGCAACATCATGGTTTAGAGGCACTGCATTTGATGGAAATTGATGACCACTCAGTCTAGAAATAAGTTTCCTCCAGCATGACATGCCCTCTCTCCTCTAGAGATCATAATTTCTTTTCCATGCCTCTCTCCCTCCTGACTTCTTGTCATGAATCAGAAACAGATGTGTTTGCTTTTCTTTAAAAGCAAGCAAATAACCATGGTGTGTGGTGATTCTACTGCAATGTCTCTTCCTGCCCTCCACCTTTGTGCCTTTAGAACTCTATTGTTATAATATTCAGAAGACTTGGAAAGCTTCTGTAGATTTTCTGGCCAGAGTACACTCCATAGATACATGTTCTCTCAGACACACCTTCAGTGTTGTGTATTAGATCATAAATATGTATTTACATCAGGCTGATGTTGATAACAGCTATGAACCTAATAGAAAATTTTGCATTCAACAAGAGAAAAGATTTTCGTTTTTCATCAGCCTGTAAGTCTTGCTCTCAAATTCATTTCTTTCCACTGGATTCAATCTAATATGGTTTGAGAGTATCATAGCAATCTTGATGCAGCACCTGTTGAAAAATACATGGCCACCTCCTGGGGTGTGGATAAAACCTCAAAATGGAGAATAAATAACTTATTATAAAGAACTGGATTTCCAGTTGTTATTCACGGTAATATAAAAGAACTCCTGCTTTATAATTTAGAAACTCCATCGGTTTCATATCTTTATAGTATTTTGAAGGCATACATCAGGTAGAAGGAAAGAATAACCATTTACTTTTCCATTAAGAAGGGTAGAAGGAGGGGAGTGCTGTGCTGCTTTATATATAACAGTACTAGACACTGTTGAAAAACTGAAGATGAAAAACATCATAAAAATAAATAAGGAGCTCTTTTCTTTCATCTGTGAAAGAAATATATTAAAGGAGGTCCCCTGACAATAAAACTTGAAGGGGAAAAAAACAAAAATTGACCCACAAATAACCCCAAAGATTTACCAAGGTATTGGGTCAAAGAGTTAGAGTCAGCAACATGAAAAGAGATTTGTACTTCTGGCCCCAAACCAGGTGGAGAATGAGTTCCTGGTAGGGGTTATAAGTTCCTATTGCATCCACGGTTGGGCATTGTCTACATCAATCATCCATGGTGCATCAGTGGCAAATCCATGGTGTTACAGCAAGTGAAAACAAAAAAATGCAATATATTGAACAATAATACATTTTAAAAAAATTAGAAAGAAATTTGAAGATACTCAGAGTAGGCTGACATTTAGATGTTGCATTTCAATTTCAGAAAAGATGGCTATTACATGAAAGCTATGAAATTTGACATTTTTTGCCAACTAGCACTAGGCTTCTTGTTCCATCTGCTAGATACCTTCTTATACCTATGCCTGTATGTGAGCATAAAAAAATGTAGGTTTTTGTTACAATTTTTCTCTGCTTGGAGCAATCACAGCAGTGAAGGTCTGAAATTATCTCATATTCTTTCTCTTTAGATTGTCTTTTCTATGCTAAAAAGTAGGTTGGCTTTTCAAAGCCACCTGGAGAATGTTAGTAAATCTCAGCATTCACTCCTTCAACCATTATCTTGATCTAAAGTACAGAAACACAACAGGAGCTGTCTGAGGGTGGCGTATGTGTGGGACAAAAAGAATTGATATTCAGGATACCCAAACTCAGTCTACTGGTTATATCTGTACTTTTAAATTAAACAGTGCCAGGAAGGCCAATTGGCTGTACTGTTAAATGGTTTGAACAGTGCATGGCATGCTTTCTTGCAGACATAGTTTAGGACTTAGAATTGGCTATGGTCTATTTGCAGTAAGCATGCTGGATGCAGCTACCTTATATTAAAGAACCAGTACTATCATGCCACATCCATAGCCAAAGGCCTTACCACTGTTCAGTTTGCCATATAGATGTAGCCACTTCATGAGATCATCATGGCATGACCACAGGCTCCTCTAATGTTTTTTGACACATCACACACTACAGATGCTCCAGGCAAAAGAACCATTAAAATGCAGTGAAAAACAGTGATTAATTATGCATGCTTTTGGCAACAGTTGGGAGCATTAGAATTCAGAAGTTATTTATTTGCATTTAAAAAAAAAAATTTAAAAAAGAGCACTGGGAGTATAGTCTTGTGCCTGACCACAGATCTGGCACAGCAGTGGCTACAGGTCTTAAATGCGCTGAGTCTTGCTCTGTGACCTTGGGACTTCATATTCCTGCATGTCCTCCCATCAATAATACTACAATGACAAAACATCCTCAGTTCTCAGCTATTATACTCAGCTCGTCAGGGCAGTATGTGAACATCTCTTAACATCATTTTGGACAGCATGAAGCTCAACGGGCTCTCACTCTCAATTTGGGCCTCTAGGCTTCTGGAATACACCAAACAATAAAGTTGTATATTCTGAATAGCTTTAGTAAATCATCTATTAAAAAAAGAGTTTTCACACAGCTCTCAGTGTGCCTCATCATGGCACACACTGCCAGAATTGTAACAATTAGCTGTCTATCTTAGGTACTTCTGTGGCTCCCAGATCCATAGTATATCAGCATATCACAAACTTTAATGGATTTTTCCTCACCATACAGCTGTGAGGCTGAGAAGGCAGTGCTAGTATCCCCTTTTTACAGCAGTTGATGAGACCCATGTCTGAGCAGGCGAGCCTGGCAGTTTAGGAAGCACACTGCATGGTCCCATTGCCACTGCCCCTTGCCACCTCTGTCAGGATTACCTTTATGGTGGTAAAGGAAATCCCAGCCTGGAGGCTGGAAAGGACTATGGCATGGGACTATTCAGATCACAAATGTGTGGGGGTGAAGGATCAGGATCACTGCAGAGCACATTTCTGCCGCTGCCTGGAGCTAGCCAGCAAGCCCAAGTCGTTTGGAAGACTAAATGCCACTGATTTCAGGAAAGTTTGATTTTAAATGCACTTCCAAACCGAGGCTGAGAGACTGATCTGTGCTCTTAAATTGCTGCTGAATCTGATCACAATGTGAGATAGCTTACCCACGGTAGCTACAAACTGTGCCAGTTTTAGTGTAATTGTCTGTGTGCACTCTGGGGTTCACAAACCCCAAGGGTCTGACCAAGGCTACAGAGGACATTACTGACAGGAAAAGCCATTTCTCCTCCAGAAAGTCCAAGGCACACCCTGCAATCTCTAAGCTATTTTTCCTTTTAGGTATAATTTCCCTCCTGGGTAGCAGAATCAGGGAATCAGAATTTTGTAAATACCCTTTTCCCATCTTGACAATAATTGACCAGACAAGTTGTCTTGCAGCTTCTGGAAATAAAGTGGTTACCACAGTTTAGGTTTCATTTAAGTTTCATTTCAGGAATATGTTTTACTCAAGAAACTGTCAAACTGATTGTGAAACAATATTAAGTCCAAATTTTAGGAATAAGTACCCTCAAACAGTTGCCTTTCTTGTAGAGAGACCAGGATTTGGAAGAGGAAAACCTCTGGGTCCTTAGTGGATCTGACAGGGACAAAATAATGTGGTCACCGACTTCTTCCCACTAGACCTTGAAACTCTAGGCAAGGTCCCTCGGCCATCACCAGTGGTGAAGAGGAACAGAAAGAAGTAATGTTTTTAAACCTGTTGGAGAGTTAAATGAAGCTGCAAAAGCAATCTGCATTTTGGAAGAGAACAAAGGATCAATTACAAGCCAGGTATGTTCTTTTCGGGTGATTTTCCCAAAGAAAATAGCAGCAAAATAAATAAAATATCTTTTACTTCCTGGCAAAAAAGAAAAAAAAAAAAGGAGCTTTCCTGGTTCTTTTGCAACCTGCCAGCACTGTCATTATTTTGCTAAGGAGAAGCACTGGCCCAACAAGGTAGAGGTAGAAGCTGAGAAAATGTTTGGTTGAACAAAGCCATCCTTTCTTTTCTTGCTGTTAAGCAGCACTTAAAAGAAACTGAGGTAGAAGCTAGTTTTCTTTTCAGAATGAGGTTGGAGAACACACAAGATCTTTAAATGCAGTTCAGCACCTTAGCCAGTGAGGAGGAAGTAATTAAATTACATTTGTCCAGGCTGGTTGTTAAGTTGTCCTGGGTGGCTGAACAGTGGGCTTTTCTGAGCCTGAAGAAAATACATGTTTTTACAATTACATGAAGCAACAAGAAGACAAAGAGATATAGTAAGAATGCTTTAAATGACAAGAGCCACAGAGGCAGAAAATCCCATGTTTATGTTGCTAAGACAGCATGAACGGACTTAAGGAAGCCTGTGAAGAAAGAGGATATAAGTAAAGCAGAAGAAATTCAGGGGTGTGCCCAGAGAAAACATATAAAGAAGATCAAAAGTATGTTCTTATCGTTGTATTTTGTTTTCTCGGTCTGTGATGGAGTTACATAAATCTAATACGAATAGCTGCAATATCAATCAGAGAATGGAGAAGCTACAAACAATTCCTATTGCATCTGCCTCTGCTCCAGGCAGTCCCCAACTTCAGCTTCTCAGGCTGCAGTATGTGCAGGGCTCAGTGTCATGCTCTGGAGGAACATTGCTTTGAGAGGAAGTGACTTGAGGTTTATGTTCTTCACCAAAAAATATAATCTTCCAGGACACTGTACATATCTGCTGTACTTTTTTGTGGAAAACAAACACACACAAATACACACACACGCTTCACTTTGTGTGATACTTTCAGCAAACCTGAAAAAACGGTTACATCTATATTCCTAAAAACAGATTTATATTATCATTTCAGGCAGCAGATATGAACACTTTAAAAATTAGTTACTTTTTTTACATTTTGAAACTGCTGTCACCACTGTCTTTTACTTAAGATATGCAAAACTTCTATTGCACTGATTTCGAAATGAATATTTCCTTTTACTTTGGGGCATGAACACTCATTACGTTACTGAGCAAAAATTTTCGCAGTATGTTGTTCTGAAAACCTTCTGTTGTTTTTTATGACATTACTAATTTTTGTTCATGTCTTTTTCAGAATCCCATTGCCAGTAGTTTATGACAGGGTGAGTGCTCATTTATGTATTTGCATGTCTGTGCAAGTCAAGGTCTGTGTAAAAGGGAGCAATAATCCCCTGGCACACACACTTCACACAGAAGGTTTTCTATTATTATATAGTCTTTTGTGCCACTACTTTACTTCAAGTCTCTTCAAAACACAAACAACTGTTGCTTCAATACATTTAGGATCCAAGAGAACAATTAAGTATTTGTAATTGATGGTCTTATTCATAGAAAATCATCCACTCACGGCAGAGAGGCTCTTCTCAGACACATGAGGGTCATCTCTGGATTGAAAACAACATGACTTCTGTCAAAGAAAAAGAAGTCATCAGGGAAATAAAACAAAATTCCAAGAAAATACACAATGTGGCAAATTTAAAGCACAGCTGTACCTTCCTTCTAGTGGCTAGCTCAGCTGCAGAGAGTCATAATTACCTACTTTAGTGTGGGCATGGGACCACCACAGAGTTCTGGAGCTCTGTAATTTTCCATTAGTAGAAAATTGACAGAGTTCCAGAATATATTTTAAGTTGGGCATGGACTTTGCACTTCTACATATGGTAAGAAAAAGCCAAGAAGAATCTGATATATTTCAATCCTTATGGTTCTGATTTAATTCCTGTCTTCTTCTGTATCTTTTTATTACTATTAATTTTAATTTAATTGGAAGGGCCTGGCCTCTTTTGCTGTAGGCACCACATACATTAATTAAAATACAGAATGAAAAATTAAAAAGTAATTCAACAAAAATTCTTTTGATTAGACCAAATATCGGGGTCCAGCAGGTCATCTTAAAACATTCCTAAAAAACACTATTTGTTGCAACTACAACTTTTGCTCTTTGGCCTCTCCAGGACAAAGACCAAAGCAGAAGGTCAGAGAGATTAGAAAATCCAAGCCAAAGACAAGAGCAAAAACTAACCAGCGGGATGCTCCATTGCATCTCAAGTGGTAAAGTCCAGATGGAATTTCATCACTGACCTCAGTTGCCTGGTTCAGGGAAGGTAAGGAGAAAATATTCTCCCAAGGAAACAAGTTAGTGCTGCGCTGTTACCACCAGCTTTCTGTGCTCTCCGTGGCAGTGGGTAGGCAGGGTTGGCAGTCTGCAGGGCAGCAGTGCATGTGCTCCAGCTCAACGTGTTGACTTGTGCCGTTTGCACCAGCTGTCATTCCCACAGGAGATGCTGCAAACACCCTTTATAAAGGTGGCTGATGCACTGGAAGCATCAGAGAAATGACTGCATTTATCTCATCATTTTGTTGTCTTGTGCTTGCTCAAGGCCTCAGCTTTATTTTAAGTGCATTTCGCTTTTTGGGAACCAGTGTTGGAAACCCCTTTTCATACTGGTTCTCTCTTTGTACTGATTGACTTCCTGGACAAAGAAGGTTATAGCTCAAATCTTCCAAGGATTTTAAAGTAGCTGAGCTGATAACAAAATATACAACCTCTTTTTCAAGATAGCTACTCTATTATACTTTTGTGGGATTGCAGACACTGTGCTTTTACTTTAGAATATGCTGGAATTATACACTCGTAAAAGCGTTATTATCTTAAATGATTTTTTTAAATAATCATCATTGCATATAGAATAACACGCTTCTTCACAAATCAAGATAAGACAATATCTAATTAGCATAAATTCTGCAGAGAGAAACTATGCCTCACTACTCTATTAGTATTCTTTGAATGTGTTGATAAATTAGCAGGTAAAGAAGAAAATATTCTTTTGATTACATAAAATTTTTGACAGGGTTGCTAACAACATGATACTCCTGAACTTGGAAAGTCATACAGAGGCAAAGTATCAGTGTGAATTAAGAAATGGCTAAGACATAGAAGATAAAGTAAAAATTAATGGCCAATTTAAAAATTTAACAGCAGATGCCTTGAGATTTTACATTGGCACTGGCATTATTTAACATACCTGTTAACACCTGGAACAGGAAGATGAACAGAGAAGCATCTCAATTTGAAAATGACAATACATTATTTACATAACTGAGGTCTGGGAACCATTTCAGAGATTCTGAAAGAAATTTAGCTTATACAGGTATTAGTTTAATGAACACAATAGCAAATAAAGTTCACAATGGAAAAATGGAAAGTAATATCCATCAAACCAAAAGAAATTAAGTTGCACATACACCATAAATTGCTTTAAACTATGTAAGGAAAGAAATCAGTTTCGTAATTTTGACCATGTAACAAAGATTGCATTTGCAATTAAACAAGCAATGTAATTTAATAACAAGAAAAATCATAATACCAGTACATGAAATAATGATGTGGCTTTATAATCTTGTATCCAAACCGGACCCTGTTATCTCAAAAAGTTATTAAAAATTACATGTTCAGAAGCAAGTTGAAAATCATTAAGAGCACAGAGGTCACTTAAGTAAAATCAGAAAGAAAAGACTGGGAGTGTTGACTTTGCAAATTAGAAGACCTAGAAAGCCTATACAAAAGTGAATAAAATAATGAATTGCTCAAAAAAGCAGATTGCTGGCTCTATTCTCCTTTGCCAAGGAGACATTCAATGAAAATGAAAGATAATCAATTCAAAGCTGATAGAAAGTAATCATTTTTTATCCAGTGCATGATAAGACTGTGCAACTCCCTACAGCAAATCAGTCATAAGATCAATAGTCCAGCAAAACCCAAAGAGGAACCAGCTTTCTTACTGACAACAAAAATATCCCCCCTGTTAACAACAACTTGAACAAGTGTGCTGGAGGGAATGAATTTTCCAAGGTTTAAGTCAAACTCTGATGATTATTGACTTCCTTGGACACATCTCCTACAGCGTTCCCACATGTCCATTGACTCAGCTGGCTCAGGCCCTTGCCAAAGACAAAGCCATCCTGAATGGACCATAAGTCTGATCCAGTACGGCTGTTCCATATATTCCCACCTTTGCACAAATAAGCTTCAATGATGTGCCTGCACAAACTCAGTAGGACTACAGCAAATGTGCACTGTGGTTACTTGTCAACCAGCAGTTCAATATTTTGGGGTGCAGTCTCCATGATATGGCCTCCTAAATAGCTCTTTCTGTGATGCTTCTTCCTTTACTCATCAGGCTGCAGTACTTAATGAAGGCAGCTTATGTACTGTCAAATAGTTCATAGAGTGAATTTTCCATCTCTTCTTTTTCTCGTTGTGATAGATAGCACAACTCTCCTTCCTCTCATTTACAAAGATTTTTCTCAAATGAACTATGAATAATTAAAATCTCACTCCATTTGTTCTTTTTTTTTTCTTAATGGAAGAAATTAAAGATGTATGTAGTGTGACTTCAAGGACTGCATATGAAAAGATATACATTATTTTATTCAAGTATAGCACTTTAAATGGCACAGCACATATTTTTTTACTAATTCATGCTTCATTCAAGTTAAATATTTGCGCTATATGTGGCAAATGAAGCTAATAAAAGTAGTTTTATTAGATGCTGGTGTTTTTGTCACATCTGCAAATTCCAATTTTTCCACCCTTATGCTTACTGAGCAGTAACAATTTCTTTTCTACACTTTCTTCTCCTTCTTTTAAACCTAACATTGAGTTATTGAATTTATATTATTAATAAGACTGTCCATAGATAAATGACTGAAATATAGATACATTATGGACATAAGCCCTCTTGCCACAGGGCCCAAGCATATCCCTGACTGTTTGGGGTTAAGAAGAAATCTCCCCAAAGGTCTGGTTGTTACAGTTATTCATTAGGAGATAAGCTGCATCCTCCCTAGACGGATCTCATTATGATGGCTTTTGGAGTGTGAATACTGGAACAGACTATTTAGCATGTTCTGTGCTGCTAAACTCTGATCCTAACATGTCACTGGTAGAAAACTCATTGGAGATTATTACTGGAGGCTAAAGAATAAGAAAAACCTAATAGGAAATATTTTCCATATGGATCATTTGCTAATTAATTTCATCTATGGCTAACAAAAAGATGATAGACTAGTAGATCATTAGATCATTGTACGAATATGTTTGCAGCACAGTATATTCAACTTGCCCTCACACAGGTGACAGAATTTTGCATTTCATTATATTTCAGTGGTTGTCCTTCCTATCCCTTTTTAAGCCATCAGGATATTTATTATATCTTCAGTCACTTATACAACACAAAACATAGAAGGATGAGGAGAAGTTGTTTGTTGAATAATGAATTTTATTGTTACTCATTTCCAAAATACCTCTAGTCAGAATATTTGCAGTTCTTACTTATCTTCTGAAATATATCACTACCACAACTCCCCACAATTTCTTACGGCACAAAATCCTTCTCAATCTCCCAAAGCCACCTCCAGAACCTCCTTCTCCACTTTGCTTGCCTTCTAGGCAGGTAGAAGATGACTTGTGCTGTGATTAGTTCAGCACTTCTACACTAGTCAGTTGGCCATTGCCAAATGGAATAAATAAGGGTTGAATGGTCCTTGAAATAACATCAGCTGGAGCAATGATATATATACATCTACCAAGCTGTTGATTTTCTCAAAATTTGTAGGAATATAATATCTTTGAAATATTTATTCCTATTCCAAATAAAGCTGAAATTGACCCCTAAGTTCAGAAGTTATAAGGAGGCACTTAACAGAGACCATGATGGCACAAGCCTTGTTTCCTTAGGAAACTTGGCTAACAATACCAAACCTTAAAAGCAAGAAAATGAAGTGCAGAAAACATCATAAACTCTACAGTGCTCTCATGGTAAAAAAAAATACATTATCCAAATGCAGATCCATAGCTCCTCTTAAGCCTGGCCTTAAACACTGGAAGTCTTTGGTGATACTCACCTGGCATGAAGTCAGATACTCTGTTGGAGTTGTCCAAGCTACAAGGCTGGTCATCCAAGTCTCTCATTATCAATGCTGGAGAAAGACTGGCTTTTCTGAAGAATATCTCAAAGCAGCTGCTGTGCAGATTCATCCTTTGAAGGAATTTCTAACTCTCTATTGACCAGAAAAAGAGGCTTGTCATACTCATCTCCTAACTTAAGCTTCAAAGATTGGTGTTTAAAGCTAGGTAGAAACACCACCAACCTTTAAAATGCTTGCAAAAAGACTGTGTTTTGTTATAATTTTTCCTTTTCATTTTTTCTTCTCTTTAATGGCACATAAAGCAAAAACTAATCATTTGTTTCTTCTTTGAACACCAGCACCACTTATTCCTTTGCACCTTGGAGCAGGTATATTAGTTGGCCACATTTCCCTTTCCTGGCTCTGTGCTAATGGGGATCAAGCAATACTGATTCATGCTTCATGAAAGGTGAGGTCTCACATGTATCACTCAGGCTCAGCATGTACCTGTTGCAGTTTTGAGAAAACAACAAAATGTTGGGCAACTAAAAGTCCAGGCCAGAGTAATTCATTTTAACTAATTATTTCTAGGTCCTTCTGCACTGAAATGTTTAGGGCCTAGTGTGAGAGCAGTAGTTTAAATAAAATATTTACACACAAAAGAATGCATCTTACTAGTCTACAACTGCAAGGCATAGTGATTTAAGCCCATTTTTAGTCTGAACTAGCAGACTGGATCAATTAAAGGGGCAAGAATAAGAAGACTAATCTGTTGTGGTCAGCCTTCTATGATGATTATTGATGTATATGGAGTGGGGCATGATAGCTGGGCTTCTAGGTACTATAAAATGTCTGTTCCCTCAGCAAAGTCTAAGCACTCTCCAGTATGAAATGGGTGCACACTTCCAAAATTATATCATGTATATACTAAAAACCTGGTCAACAATTTATTGACCTTCAGGCAAGCTATCTGACCAACAGGAGTGCAAAAAAGTGGTTAATTCCATTCAGAGACTCACAAAGGACTAAACTGCAGCTTCACCAAGAGCTGAGGAGAGGAAGAGCAGGATGACTGACTGCCAAGGAGAAGAATGGGAAACAGACAGTATTTCAGATGCCACCATTTTTTCCCCATTTCCCTACAGCACAACCATCTCAGCTGCATTATTTTGAACAGCTCAGGCACTTGTAATACCCAAACCTGAAGAAGTACAGAACCATGACCTAATCCATCACCTCTTTGTGTCCATGGGGAGGTCACACCTTCAATGAAGTTGCTCTTTGCAATGCATTGGCCACCTCACAGCAGAAAATGGGAGGAATGCTGCACACATTGCATTAGATACCATGAATTAATGTGTTTAGGACAGTGAAAATTAATGCCACCTTTTTGCCTCCACATTATTAAACAGTTTTGTTTAAAGCAAACCAAGCTGATAACACTTATTGAGGAAAATCCAGCAGTACAGCTGTGCTTTTAGAGCAGAAACATCCTTAGAAAGCACAAATTTGCGTGTAATCAAAGCTTTCTAAAAGCCCAGCAGGTACCACCAGGATGCAAGCAAATTTTGACATTTCCACCTCCCACTGAAACCCTCACTTGGAAATGAAAAATCAAGTGAGATCCTCTTTTATAGAGAGGTCCCTTTACATTGCAGAGTGGTACAAATAGGTATCAAATATATTGTGTTGCATATACATAGCTAATATGTCTTTGCATGTGTGCAGAATACCCTGTGTGAAAGGAAGCACTTCAATATTTGTTCAGTATTTCATCTCCCAATATAATTTCAATATGTAAAACAAATGTTACTTATACAGCACACTCTTGTAAGTCATACAGATGCAGTTTGTTCCACCAGGCAGGATTTATTAGTCACAAATCCTAGCCAGCTTGTTTCTTTTTCTTGTATGTTGTAGTGTTCATAAGACAATTGAGTCTGGAGACTGGAAAACATCCTTATATGCAAATCTCTATATAAAGCATACCTTTTAATTTATGGTTTGGATATTAGGAGCTGTGACAAGATAAGTCATATGATGTGTAATTGGCCCAGTGAGGATTTGTTGGTGTGTATAATGCATACACTTTTATTAAAGTACAAGAAGAAAATTACTTTGTCAATCATTTCTAAGATAAAAAGGGCCTGGAGAAAGCATTAATTCTTCTGCTGTCACTTCTGGCACTCTAGTCCTTTCTATGCACAACTACATTTTTAAAAATATTGCTACTGTACTTTAATCATAAATAATTCAAAAGTTTTCTGATTTCTTATTTGATATGAAAGATGGTCAGATGTGTTCACACAGGTATGCGCATGTGCACACACATCAAGCACCCAAGAGCTGAGTTAATAATTTATAATTAAAAATCCAAATAGATAAAACAGATGGGAATGACATTGCTGTCCCCATTTTGTCAGAGGAGAGGTAAACCCCATTGATAGGTATAATCAACCCAAGGCAACATGGCACTTCTAGCTCGTATGTATTATCAGTACACAAAACCATTCTGTATCTGTGTTGATGTCCTTCCACTTTGTTCTAAATAAGATGACCTGTTCAGTCATCATCAGAAATAAAAGAATTTCCTTTGTTTTGGTTATATTTCAGCCTTATCTCCAATGTTAGCTTCCTCACAAACACCTAAGGAAAGTGTAGGAAAGGCAGGGTCTTTCCTCCTGAAGCACAGACCTTTCAGTTGCACCCATCACTGCAAGCAACAAGATCTCTCCTCCTGCCTCCTTGTTTCATCTCCTGTGTCAGCTTTTATTTGATTCTACATTGCTCTTGGGGACCATAGTGAATTTTGTCACACGCTACCCACAAGACAAACACACACTAAAGTGGAAAATGTTTGGTCTTTGGGCATACATGGAACAGATTAACCTGTAACTTGACTGAAATATCTGCTGGGATTATATAATGAGCCAAGACACTCCTAGGGTGGGACCTTTTTGGGTCACTTCCCAGCTGTGTTATTTACATGTGCATTCACAATTGATTGTTGATCTAGGTCCAGACTGGGGAAGGGCTTTGCAGAAGATGCCAAGTCAGCTAGTAACCAAGTACCAACCTTATTTATTGGTCAACCATTTTGTGGTCCATTCATTCAGTGCCTGAAGTAAGCTCCTCCAGGAGGTTGTGAGTTCACACCAGTAATCCAAAAAAAAATATGGAGTCCAGGGGGCTTCCTGGGCCCAGGTCTGCTTCCAGGGTGAAGAGTGGTGGTCAACACTCCCTTCAGACTCCTCAAGATGTCTCCTCAGGTCTGCAGCTTACAAACCCACAAGAATTTCCTTAACTCTGCTGTCCTAGGGCAAATCTCAGAATGACAGACTATGCTGAGTTAGAAGGACCCACAAGGATCATCAAGTCCAACTCCTTGCTCTGCACAGGACCATCCTCAAGAGTCACATCAGGTGCCTGAGAGTATCACCCAAATGCTTCTTGAACTCTGGCAGGCTTGGTGCTGGGACAACTGCCCTGGGGAGCCTGTTCCAGTGCCCAACCACCCTCTGGGGGAAGAACCTTTTTCTAATATCCAGCCTAAATTTCTCCTGACACAACTTCAGCCCATTCCCTTGGCTTCTGTCACTGGTCACCACAGAGAAGAGTTCAGTGCCTGCCCTTCCTCTTCTCCTCACAAGGAAGTTGTAGACTCTGGTGAGGTCTCCCCTCTTCTCCAGGTTGAACAGACCAAGTGCCCTCAGCCACTCCTCANACTGGCTGGTGATGCTTTGCCTGATGCTCCCCAGGACAGGTTGGCCCTTCCGGCTGCCAGAGCACTGCTGACTCATATTCAACTTGCCCTCAACCAGGATTCCCAGGTCCCTTTCCATGGCACTGCTTTCCAGCATCTGATTCCCCAGTCTGCTCATACATCCAGGGTTGCCCCATCCCAGGTGCAAGACTCTGGCACTTTCCTTTGTTGAACTTCATATGGTTGGTGATTTCCCAGTCCTCTAATTTGCCAAGGTCTCTCTGCAGGACCTCCCTGCCTTCAAGAGAATCAACAGCTCCTCCCAGTTTTTTCATCCCCTGCAAACTTGCTTAGTATCCCTTCCAGTCCTGTGTCCAAGTCATTTATGAAGATGTTGAAGAGAACAAGGCCTAAGATGAGCCAGAGGGGAGACAGTCTGGCTTGGCACAGCCTCCTCCATTCTCTCCTGCCACATCACCTCCCTTTTGTAGCCAAATATTTCTTTTCCTGTGGGTTGCTTTTTTTGCATGTAACTTCTGAAGCATTTATGAACTTGAGTCTTCAAAAGAACTGTAAAACAACACAACACCACATTGCCTTCTGTACTCTCTCCCAGGCTGGCAGAAATCTCTGGCTCTGCTCTATTGAGCCTACCAGCAGAGGTGAAAGAGTAGCTGACAGTAGCCACTGGTTTTCACCCTCTGGGTCCAGATGGAGGGGCATAAATGAGTAATTTTTTTCCAATATCATTTACAATTAAAGCCAGATGGAATGGGATGGTTCACTTCAAAATAGCTCACCTTCCCCATCACCACAAAGTAGGGGGCCTACACTCAAAATGCCTGTTGCACATAATCCCTGACACACACTAACACTGGGACCATGCCTGAGCATCATTTGGGGAGTGTGATGATTTATTCAGGCCAAAATTGTACCAGGGCCTTTCATAACAAATATGATAAAATAAACTGAAGCACTCCAGTGCTGGGACATGTGCCCTGGCACTGACTTACAGGTGTAACAGGCCGTCCTTGTGTAAACAGGCTTGGAGCAACCTGGTCTAGTGGAATGTGTCCTTGCCCCTGGGAGGGCTGGAGTGAAATGATCTTTAAGCTCCCTGCCAACACAAACCATTCTGTCATTCCATGATTCTATGAAATACCACCCTCAATGCTCCTCTACTGATTTCAGGTACTGTTCATACATCTTCCCCATTTTAGCAAGATTTTTCTATTTCTAAGCCACAGACCCAACTCTGAGCTCCTGATCCCACTATGGCTACGTCCATTTTCTTCCTCCTCCTGCTTCACATCCCAGCCATTTGTGCCGTAGCAGACCCAGCTTGCCTCACTTTCTCACCCAGCTTGCTCACTGGGTTTGAAGTCTTTAGAATCTAGAATAACTCTCCAGTGAAAAAAAAGCATATAAATATTTCTCAGAAACTAATAGTTTGGCCAAAGGAGGTAGCTGTGTGCAAGGACAGCACTTCCCTGACAAACAGGTAATCTATCTGCCAAACTTCGAGTCCTTGCCTGAATTCAAAAATACCTGAATTAATTCAAATACCTGAATTAAAAGCAGAATAGGCAAAAGCTNCAATCTATCTGCCAAACTTCGAGTGCTTGCCTGAATTCACAGTTAAAAGCAGAATAGGCAAAAGCTTGCTAATAAAACAACTATAAGATTTTAGTTTTAATATTGGCAGGAAAACATATTTTCCCTGACCCAGTTTTAAAAAGCTCTGATTCATTTTTTTTAAAGCTTCCAAAAATATTCAGCTAAAAACAGGTGCTTTTCACATTTTTTGGAAGTTTTAATCCAAATTATCACAATCTGGCAAAGTTATAAACCGTTGAAAAGAGAATTTAACCATGATAAGGACTAAGAAACCTTAACCATAGGCCTTGCTACTGTGGTTAATTCCCAGAGGGGGTTATTACATCAATAATAATTTTTAAGGATTATGGAATTATTTAATTCTTTATTTCTCAACTTCGAGAGATTTCTGGTCTAAATATTTTTTGATGTCTACTTATGATAGGTAAATACAGCACTAGTAAAAGTTATTGCAGCACACACATGACTTACACTGCTAGATTTTGCTAAGTAAAAAAGTTTCTTGGTAGAGGGAACAGCGAGAGAGTTGCAGAGACCTTACTTGTATTCCTAAGCTTGGATTTTCTTCCAAAGCATAATTCGTTCACTAGAAGTCTTGTAACAAATTCCCATTTCTGTACTGGAATACATTATTTTGTTATATTTAAACAAGAGAGGGAAAAAAATCAGGAAAAATATATGTACATTAATTTTATTGCTTTTAAAGCAGCATAATGCTGTGAACATCATCCTTTAACTGGCAGAAAGATGGTCTTCCCTGCACCATTACAAAAGAATACAAATTTCAGACTAGAAAGGAAAAAAAAGTGATAAATCTCCCTTCTGAGTATCAGCCACCATTTTTAGCATCATTGTACCAGGCAAATGTATTCTGGTTTTTAAACTTCCAAATTAAAAACAGGGAATATCTGGTTTTAACTTTTTCTAAAGGCTGACCAGGGTTATATTTGTTTATGTAAGCTTCATTAAATTCCAGTTCCTGGAATGCCTTTTTTTCATACCATTTCCAAATTCTAAATAAAAGCATTAGTCCTCTCTGCTAGTTATAATAAACAACCCTTGTCAGTTATTGCTGTCTCAACAAAAAAACCTTTACCCTTAAAAACTTAGCTTATGAAAAGTAACAACACTACTAAAAAAAACCAAAAAACAACAACAAAAATTTCCGAAAAACCCAAACTCCTGGCCTTTCCTACAGGCCAATATATTTGTAACAACATCTTTACTGAGTTCATGTATCTTCTTTATTGCTCTTCATAAACAGGCTATTGGATCCTTCGGACTTCCAATGTGAAAAATGAAAGAATTTCCTCCCATTCTTGCCTCTCTTATCTCATAATTGTTTTGTTCAGAGCAGTAGGAGAGACCAGTATAAATGTCTCTGCTGTTTTATTTGCCCTTTTCAAGCTCATTCATACTTTTCTTGAGGGCATTTTTTTCTCCTTTTCTTTTTGAATTTGTATCTGTTTATTGCTCTGTACACACAAGCGAGCTAAATTGCTTGAGATTTTATTCCAGAGCTTATGTAATACAGATAACAGAACAAAATATTTAACAGTGAGATTTCACTGTGTCTTGTAATGACAGTAGAAGGTAAAAAATTTAGGGATATGTTCAGCCCCGAGGAGTACTTGTACAACAGAACTTATGTTCCCAAACCTGTTAATCTTCTGAACATGCAACATCAGTCATCCTTCCCTCCAGACTTCTTGGGCTACGTTACAACTCTTGTTCTGAGCTCATAAAGAAAAGGATGCAGGAGTCGGCTGGATACCAAGAGTTGAAAGCTCTGTCCTGCATGATAGGGTTCACAGCTTGTGCACATCTTCAAGTGTGACGAGTGCAACTGGAGAAAGAAAAGAGCTAGTTTCAGAAAGGGAGCTGTTTTCGCATGACTTTAGGAATATAAATTGTGGTGTGGAGCTTCAGAGAAATCTCAGGATGGGATACTGGTTGTATTGGGTTTGCACAGCAAGGTCTTTAATAGTGGGACGGCTGCAGGGGTGGCTTCTGCGGGAAGCTGCCAGAAGCTTTCTCTGTGTTTGACAGATCCAATGCCAACCAGCTCCAAGAGGGACCCACTGCTGGCCAAAGCTGAGCCCATCAGCGATGGGAGCACCTCTGGGATAACAGAGGTAAAAAGTGGGACAACTGCACAATTACAGACAGAGAGAGGAGTGAGAATATGTCAGAGCAACAGCCCTGTAGACTCCACATCGATGCAGGAAAGGAAGGAGGTGCTCCCGATGCCAGAGCAGAGATTCCCCTGCAGCCCTTGGTGCAGACCATGGTGAGGCAGCTGTGCCCCTGCAGCCCATGGAGGTTAATGGGGGAACACAGATCCGCCTTCAGCCCCTGGAGGACCCCACACCAAAGCAGAAGGATGCCCAAAGGAGACTGTGGCGCTGTGGGAAGCCCACTCCTGAGGAGGCCCCTACCCTGACTTGATTGGTAATAAGTTAAACTAATTTACCCAAGTCGTGTCTGTTTTGCCTGTGTTGGCAATTGGTGAGTGACCTCTCCCTGTCCTTATCTCAACCTATAAGCCTTTGGTTATATTTTTTGTCCCCTTCCCAGCTGAGGAGTGCAGTGACAGAGCAGCTCTGGTGGGCTGCTTCACACCAGTAAAATCCATTTCCCACACCTGAGCCTTCTTGCCATATAACTCTGCTAACCAAAGTACACACAAGCTGCTCCTGTCTTCCCTCACCTTCTTACCTGTAGCTTAGGGAAAGCACTCTTGGCGTCTCTAGTAGGCAAAGGTTTAGACAGGACCATGGATCAGCTCAACCTGTGTGCATATATATATATATATATATGTATATAGAGGGTTAATGATTTGAAATTAGAATTCTATACCCGACTCTAACATTCTCCCCATAACCTTTTCCTAAATGAAAGCTGGCACAGCACATAATCTACAACCGTGTTTTTAGATGACAACCTGTAAGGTGTAAGACTGGTATGGGAATAAAGGTGTTATGCTATTAATTATACAACAGAACCTGCATAGAGAATCTAAACAAGGAACTGTGGAAATTATATCTTAAGGGAAATTGTCATTTGGTGTTTTTTTCTACCCTCTTTTTTCCTCTGTAGGTTCTTATACCATGCTCACATCTGTAGCAACCAGTGGAGCATTAAGCAATGTGACTAACATCTGTCAAACGTGTGGTGCCTGCTTGTGTGAATACTTACTTGGAGTGCTCCCGAGGCTTGGCAGCTGGTTATATTTTGTGATCTGGAAATCAATCAAGGCGGACTTCTGCCAAATCAGAGATTTTACATTCTACTCTGTACTAATCACAGCAGACATTCTCTTGCAGAGGCAAAGACCAGTAAGTTGAGAGTCTGACAAACAGAAGTATCCAGAGACGCACATTGCCCAGGGTGGCTGGGCAAAGTAAGTCTCCTGAGGACTGGTGGAGAGCAGTACCCTGTGCAGCCTCATGGGGGGAAGTGCAACTTCAATTTCGGCTTTAACTGCCCATGTTATGAGGGTCAAGGGACATTTTATCCAGGAACCGGGAAAGATTGCCTGAAGTTGTCCAACACGTACAGTAAAAAAAGATATCAAGCTCTTAGAGAGCTTCCAAAGGAGGGCAGTGAGGATGGTGAAGGGTCTGGAGGGTAATCCATGTCAGGAGTGGGTGAGGGCACTTGGTCTGTTCAGCCTGGAAAAGAGGAGACTGAGGGGAGACCTCATCACAGTCTACAACTTCCTTATGAGGAGAAGAGGAAGGGCAGGCACTGGTCTCTTCTCTGTGGTGACCAGTGACAGAAGCTGAAGGAATGCACTGAAATTGTGTCAACAGAAATTTAGGTTGGATATTAGAAAAACATTCTTCCCCCAGAGGGTGGTTGGGCACTGGAACAGGCTCCCCAGGGCAGTGGTCCCAGCACCAAGCCTGCCAGAGTTCAAGAAGCATTTGGGTGATACTCTCAGGTACATGGTGTGAATCTTGTCAGGGCTAAGGGCTGGACTCAGTAATTCTTGTGGGTCCTTCTAACTCAGCATATTCTGTGATTCTGTGGAAATTGATAATCCTGACACCGCATGATGTGAGTGACAGCTCACTCTGCCATGGCCAGCTCTTCTGTGATCATCAGGATGCTGGGTGAGGCAGATCAATAACTGTCTTAATAACACAGAATAAGTAGAGAAATATAGATAACAAATAAATCTTACATCCCTTCAAACAGCAGCACCCCATTTTTGTGCAACATCGCACAGACTCTGGCTGAATTTTGCCACAGCACACTGTGCAGAGTAGATCCCATTCAGGGAAATAAATATCACCTCTTTGGTCATTTCAGCTGATATATAATTTTTTTAATAGAAAAATACTCTATTCACAGAGGATTTTTTCATGACAGCTTCTCACTGCACGTTTTGATAAAGGCAAGGCTGAGCAGGCAGCATAATTGCTGGTACAGGAGGGAGGTGCCTGTGGGATCACTCTTACAATGATCTGGCTGAGGTTGTCCTGCAACCAGAGGGTTTATGCAGCACAACACAGCCTGAAGGCCATGCTGGATGTGCAGCATGGCACAGGCTGCTTGAATAACTGCTATGTGGATCACCAAAAATCACAAGGTGCAACCATCACCTTGTCCAGATCCATACATTCTATCCATTGACCCATGTAGTTTCCCTGTCCCAAATATGCCACAACTTACAGATTATGTTAGTACATGGAGACTTCTCAGGCCACAAATGCAATGGTCAATGGAGCAGAGAGGGCCTGTGCAGGATCACTGATTCCTCAAACACTACACCTTCCTCATGACTCCCAGTACCAGGGCTCCCCAGGGAGGGAGGAGAGTTGAGTGGCTGGGTATAGCTGCTGCCCCAGGACATAGCATTACATATCTGGGTCCTTCCCCCTTCCTGATCTCCATTCCAGGCTCACCGTGAGTCACAGAACAGGTGGTGTTGCCCCAGACATGCCTTTTACCATTGATAACATCAAGAGACTTAACTCTGTTTGAGTCATTTAATGTCCCTGCTCTCTGGTGAAAAGGTAGGAACAGCCTTTTTATGGCAACACAACCTTGGACAGCATTGCAGGGATGAGGATTTAGTCATCCAAGATCCCAGATTCAGAGATACCTAAATCTTACTGACTCGTATATTTAATAACACTATTGAGAGAGGGTATGGGATCATATCAGTGAGAGGTCTCCTGACAGCAATGTCCTGTCAGTGCCTGCTGCAACTGTGCCTTGGAGCAGGTCTCACACCATCTAAGCTCATTACCCTGGGGCTCACAGCCTCCCTGAGACAAGCAAATGTATTGTGGCCAACAATGTCAAGCATAACAGAGGGATCCACAAGTATGAAAAGGGATGTTTGCCTTCCTTTGTTACATTTATTTCAAAAACTGAACTAAACATTATATTAGATAAACTCGGTTCTATCATTTATAAAGTACTTAAAGAACAGTTATGAAGTACACTTATTTAATACAATACTGAAATAAAATATCTAGTAAAAAATCAGATCAATTAGATGAAACATTTTTCTTCCTACCACTAACCTAAGACATATATAAAATTTTATTATGTTTAATGGCTTTCTGGGCTCCTGCTGTAATGACTTCAAGCAGCTCACTGAGCTATGATGTTTTCATCACATGATGTTTAAACGGAGGGCAAGACACTAAGAGGAAAATTTCGGAGAGAAACGTGACAAGGTGCTGGACCTGGTGGAGGCAGGGAGGTCAGGAGAGAATAGGTAGATTTGTAAGTCATTGATGCAAAGCAGATAGCTGAAGCCATGTGAGGCAGCCAGCTCACTGAGAGGAAAGTTTTAAATGAGAAAAGTGAGCCAAGGATAGTATCAATAATCTGCAACTAATTGCCTGGTTTTACACATCATGTCAGAGGCACTGTGGGAGGTGCCTCCTGGGATTCACCTTAAATACCGTAGAGGAACTGAGTGTGGAAGAAGGCAGAGGTCTACAGAACCACTTTAGCTCTGCTCAGGACTGTGTACTAGAAGTAAATCTAAATATCACCTGTAGGTTCATAACACGAGTAGTCTCAGAGGAGGCAACCTGGACTCTTAGAGGGTTGAATTAAATCAAAAAGGTGTGCTCCAGGTACAGTCCAGCTGCCAGCAAGAGTCCATTTCCCAGATGAGAGTAGATCCAGTCCAAAGTAAAGCCTCCAAACCAATTCTAGTGTGGATGCCAGGTCTTCAGCAGCACTCCTCTCACTCAGTGTTACAGCCCCCTCCTGCAGTGCCCCACTACTTGCTAATGTAAGCACAGCCGTGGTGATATTTTTTCCCAACTTTGCTGCAGACTTCCTGAATGGACTCACATAAATCATTTCACTTCTCTCTGTCTGTGTCCTTCATATATGAAATACTCTTAAAACCACATCCTGCGCTCGCTGGGACATGGAAAGGGTAAAATTGTCAACATACATCATGCACTCAGACACCATGGTGACAAGCATCCCTCTACAAGGCAGTGAAAACGCTATTAGAAACAATATTTAACTAGTGTTCAGTAAAAGAGATGGGAACCTCACCCTGCACACTGAGGATAAACGCATGGACCAGACTCCTCGATTCAGTGTCCTGTGCCCTTTCTTGCACACTCCAAAAAATGGGTCCTGCTGGAAACAGAACATGACATAATGACAAACAAGGGCTGAAGAGACAGGGATGCCAGACCTGAGTGGTGGGTACCTCACCTTGCTGTGTTCACATTCTTTTGAGATACCCTGGGATGTTCCTCCGCTGTGAAATTGCCTAATGCTCTGTCATTGTTTCATTCAGGTGGTAACAAAAAGCAACTCATTGTACAACAGCAAGGGAAGTCTCTCTCTGCATTTATCAAGGACCTTCCATCTAATCTCTTTGCTTGAAATCTGGTCATCATTTTTCGTGGTGTTTTTGAAGCTGGTTCATTCCTATATTTAACCCACCTGCGTTCTGCTGTAGAATCCATTGAATTCAAACCAGAAACACTGGTCTGATACCACATAACCTTGAAAGATTTTGCTAAATAATTCTACACTCAGCAGAACTGCTATATTTATGTTCTGTAGCAATCATCAGCATGAAGGCTACTGATTTAAATGTAAATCAACCTTTTCACAAAAGGTTGATTTACATTTAGTTAGAGGGAAAAAATTCCCTCTAACTTTAACAGCAGTTCTTCCTCAAAACACCCAATTGTACAAACACTCCAACAGGATCTGTTCCTCTTGCTGTCAATAACATCATTAAGACTCACAATGTTTGCAAAGCATTAGGTAGCAAACTGCTCAAGCCCTATACGAAGAGGTCATATCCCACCTATACGGCTTCCTATTTAAATCAGTGAAATTCCTGAGTTAACTCAAAAAGGACAGTTAGATTTCTGGAGCATTCTCTTTGGCACACTTTACCAGCTTTTCTGGGAAAACAGTCATAATATCCTAAGATTTTCACAGCTATAGAATTTGTGTTTGCTTGCTCGTTTCTGCTATTTGCACACAAATCTTTTTTCACTACACTTGAATGACTGAAAAGGGAAGATCCACACTCCGAACACCAGGCTGTAATAGCATAAAACATTTTATTTTTTGCTTTGCTGGCACATCATATTATAGAGGCTGTCCGTAATCTTAGAAGAACAGACAATGTAAAAAACCTTACTGCTTATATCAGACCTTGTTATTAAATTTATATCCATTTCTCATAATAACCTACATTTTCCCTTATCAGAACTCTGAAAAATAACTCCTCATGCAGGACTTGAGCATGGCATTTGATACAGTCATCAGAGGAATTCTGATGTCCTGTCTCAGAGACATGGCAGGGGATTAGTGGGATTGTGAGTAGATGGCTTCAATCATTCCTCACAGACAATACTCAGTGAGTCATGAAGACTTTCTACTTCCAGGGCTGTCACCCATGAAGTTTTGAAAGAGTCCACCTAATTCAGTGTTTAGAACAGGACCCTTAGTGTGAAATAGTTCAGACTAAATCACAGGTAATACACCATAGACACACAGCGCTGGCTGGAACTTTCTCCACCTCTGTGCCAAGGTGCCAATGGCACAATTGGTTAAGGAGCTGCTGGACAAGGTGAGCCAGGCTGCCAGACAGCACCACTGGTGACCTCACTGCAGCCTTAGCAACTGGGGACAGCCATTCTTTCCTCTGCTCTGCCACCCCAAAGGTCCTGACACCGCCTATAAAACCACAGCTTTGAATGGCAAATGAGAAGAATCATTGTCCAGTTAGAACAAGAGGCAATGCGACCCAAAGCAGCCTCTCTCTGCTATCAACTCCACCTTGCCTTCTGGCACCTCTTTCCTGAGATACAACTAATGACATCAAAGCCAAGTGCTCAGTCACCACTCCATTGCTCAGAGAACTCCCAGTCCAAGAAAACCACCTGATCAGATACCTTCTCCTCCTCAGTGTAAGTCTGAGATTATTTATGCATAATATTAATATCTTCATTCATGGGGTTTGCAGAATATCCTCTGCTTCTTGTCTACAGCACTTCAAAAGCATGATTAATTTTAAATAATATAATTGAAATAAAGACTCAAATGCATCAGTAGCAGAGAGACAAAGAGAAATTTCACTGCATGTGTGCATGGAAAGGTAGCTGGACTATCTGTGTTCTGTGAGACAACTGGCATACAGTTTGCATTTGTTTACTGACAAATCAAAACTGGGATGTCATTTCTTTTACTGTGCAGCTCTAAGATGAACGTTTTTAAATACTTCTTCTTTGTCTTGATATAATTATTTTTCCTTCTTACCTTTTTATGCAGTTTAGGTATTTCAGGAGTGTCACATATAATGTTATACCTCACAACATGAGAAAAAAGGATTTTCTTCTTTGGAATAACTTGCATCAGGGATAATGCATCCCTACTGTTTTGAAGGATCACATGAATGTATTTGTCTTCTTTGCTTTGTAGACCTGGTCAGCACAGGCTGGAGGCAAGGTTACATACCAGAGACACAAAGCACGTATTACTTTCAGATTAGTAAGAGCAATTAAAAATATATTTTTTAAATTTTTCTGAGAAATAATATATTCAACCAGCCCAACCCATCAACCTTTAGAGTGCATTCTTGCCAGAGCTCTCTGGTGTCACAGAAAGTATTTTTAACAGAGATCTGCTTAGGAGGAAAAAGAAGAAAAGGCCTTCAGCTTGAATTTGTGTGATACTTTTAGCTCTCCTACATGGCAGAGTGAGTTCGCATGCTTTCCAGTTTATCCCATGTGCCTAAAATTTGTACCATGAGCTGCTGGCTCATGTTCTGCCTGTATTTTAGTTTTCAGAGCTCAGCATAAGTAACCCCTCTGGAACTGGGACAGACTATATTCCTTTCATATCAATCCTGCCCAGAATCTCTAAGATAGGATAATGGTTCATGACCCTCTAACATAACTCTGTCACAAAAAGGATTGAGAAAAACTTACTTCTCTACATATCTTCCCATTTACATCTACAAAAGCTCTCATTAATCTCCTGAGTCTCAATTTCAAGATGAATCAGAGTAATTGAGACATCCCTTCCCCACTTTGCTTAAGGTTTTAAAGTGGGAATCTACTCTTTAATATCAGGACACTGAGCCAGTTGTCCAGATGATGAAAAATGATGACACTGTTGTTACACGAGCATTTGCAAGCAGAGGATTTGGCTTCTCAGTCTGTGTGGAGCTTCAGTAAGCCTAAAAGAGCCATTATCTTTACTACCCTAGTTAACACCTTGGTTAATTTAAAGATTCTAGAGTAAAATAGCTCCCATGACTCTGCAATAAAACTCCAGTTCATTGACTATGAATGTTTGTACAGCTTAAGTCAGGAAAAGTAGGTAATTTACAATGACATTTCTCCTTTGCCTTACTCACTGTCTGCTGAAGGTACCTAAACACCTCAAGCCAGAGAGTTATCTCATCTTTAAATTGTTCATGGTTGACATGATTATTGAAGGAATCATAAGCTACAGTTAGGAACAGGTTCTTATTACAGCTGCACTAGATGCAAACAGGTAGTCAAGGGTGGTCTCTAGGCTATGAGTTTACAATCTAAGCAGACCAGATGAGAAAGGAAAATGTTACCCTCCACTGAGGGTAAACACTGAGTCTTAGATAGATAAAGTGACTTACTATGAGTAGGGATTTTTTACATCCAGAAAATTAACTAACATCTTTCAAGGTGCAGCTCAGCACCTTAATTACTGGTTCGTCTATCTTCTGTTCTCCTTAGAAGTGAGGGTTTTCCCACAATAGAAAATTCTTCCTGCAAGTCTAAAAGGTTAAGCTATTTAAGAAATGCAATTTCTAAAACCTGGAAAGATTTGTCCATTAAAAAAAAAAAATAACAGTAATAAAACTTAAGTAGTTTTTATATCTCCAAAGCAAAGCAGAAAATATTAGCTAATTCAACCTTACAAGACCCCTATGAGTTAAGTACACGCTACACTTCTCAAATACGCGTTTTAGCCCTCCCTCTCTCTTTTTCTAAACATGCAGCCAAAATTACAAACAAGGTGAGTAATCCTTCTGTGTGGTAACCATGGAAATCAGCTGTATCAACTACTGTCAATGGCAATATATCCAGCAAGTCCACAAAAAGCAGACCTACTCCTACATGCAGCCACAATGTCCTAAAACCTACTTGAATATTTTAGCTGAGCAACCTGTTGCAGGAAATATTCAGGAACTGCCATTTGTAAACTTGTTTTAGAGGCAAGTAACCAACAACTGGTTGCTTAGGAAAATGCAATCCCAATGCCTATCTATGCTTCAGGTATCCTCTGGCCAACACAGCCCTGGGCTGTATCCTGAACAAGACAGCATGTTCCATAAGTCGTCTTTCTATCCAGATAAAAGTAGCACCTGTTAATAAAGATTATGTCTTAGGGAAGAGGTAATATGTAAATGAGTGGGGTCAGAAACACAATATTTCAAGGTTTTGTTTCACTAAATTTTTTCATTTCCCCAAACAACATTGTTCTCCTCATCATTATAAGCAAACATTGTTTCACAAAAAGTCAGTGGGCAGGACCTTTAGGATACAAATATGATTTCCGGCCTATTGCAGCTAGACCACATCTGTACAAGACTGACTGATGCTCTACTTTTTTGATTACTTCAGCTGAAGAATTACAAAAGCCAGTCCTTTCCTCTGAGTGCACTGCTACAAGATTATAGTCATCTCTAACTCACATAACCTCTTCCCTTTTGTATGTCCTATCTCAAATGGCTTTTTTTTATTAACCTTGTTTTCTTTCAAAACTTAATTCCTCCAGGTGCTTTGTGGCCACATGATGACTAAGTTTAATAACATCAAACACTTTTTATGTCCTTTCTGTCTCATGGGGTTAAGAATCCTCTTACTTGGAGATGTAATTTTTCACACAGAATAATAGAATGGCTTCAGTTGGAAAGGACTTTAGAGATCACCTAGTTGTAAGCCCGTCATGGTCAGGGATACCTTCCACTAGACCAGGTTGCTCAGAGCTCCATTCAACCTGGCCTTGAACCCTTCCAGGGATGGGGCAGCCACAGCTTCTCTGGGCAACCTGTGCCAGGGCCTCACCATCCTCACAGCAATGAAATCCTTCCTAACATCTAATCCAAACCTGCCCTCTTTCAGTTTGTAACCATTCCCCCTTGTCCTGTCACTACAGTGCCTTGTAAAAAGTCCTTCTGCAGAGTTCTTGTAGCCCATTTAGGTACTGGAAGGTGCTATTAGGTGTCCCTAGAGTCTTCTCCAGGCTGAACAATCCCAACTCTCTCAGCTTTTCCTTGCAAGAGAGGTGTTCCAGCCTTCTGATCATCTTCATGGCCTCCTCTGGACTCATTTCAACAAGTCTATGTCCTTCCTAGTGGTCATATCCTAATGACCACATCCTAGTGGTCAGCTAAAATGGGGGCTCCAGCAGGTTGAGGGGGGACTTGAGCAAGCTAATAAAAATAATTTTAATTCAACAAGAATTTGCAACAGAATGAATATGGTTCTGCTGCCATTTGATGTGCCAAAATTCACCTTTTGGTCTCCAAAAGCTTGTATCAATAGATGCAGCATACCTGTCCAGTTCTGCAAACCCCTCTGTTATTTAGACAAGCATTATAGTTGATCTCAGTGAGAGCTCAGTCTGAATCTACACTGTGTAGGTCTGTGCTCTCTCTCAAGCAACAATTTACATAATAGTGTCTATTTCCAGAAAAAAAAGCTTTAGAGGCTTTATACCCACAAGACCATCTCTGGATGGAGAAGACAGAAAAACAGAAAAGAGAGTGTTGGTCACTGGCAGAAAGAAAGATTTGGACAACACCAGCATTTGTGACTAAAACCCTGGGTTTATAGCACAAAGATCATTGGTAATAAGTTACATAGCAACATCCATCAAGGTCTGTGTAAACTTGGATGTTCAATTCCAATGAGATGGGTGCCAAACTGGGACCTTTCTGTACAGAAGTGGCCAAAACCTCAGTATTCAGGTTTACTTCTGAAGATAAATGTGTAGCATCTTATTATAATCCTAGGGGATTCAATGATTGAATTAAAACTGCTAAATATGTACCTGCAATTCTAAAAGTTGTTTGCAACTGGATTCTTAAAACACTTCCCAGCCTTCCCCAGCAGCTTCCCTGTGCCCTCTTGTATCCCTAAACACAGGGAAATCTGCACATTTTAATTCTCTTCTAGTCCAGGTAGTTTTCTAGTGTCCCTTGCTCAACAATAGCACTACTAGTGACATGATAAATACCTCTCAGGTATCATTCATCTTCTCTTTTTTTGTTATTAAGGTGAATTGTGTGTGCAGCATAACATTTTGTTTTAAAAGGACTTGGGATTTTCAGGGGAGAATGGAGGAGATTGATACAATTGTCCATTCTTATTCTGGAGAAGGCAGGTGAAAGTAGCAGGTGCCCAGAAAAGTGAGAGGTGATGATGTTTGCAAAGGTCCTTAGTCCCTGAGCGTCTGTATTTAGTATGGAAAAAACCACACTGTGAACTCATTAGTGGGGCAGGGGGACAGCGGGTTTGGGGTCTCACTGGAATGATTTGTGGAATGGACTCAGATTCCTAATGCTGAGCCTGGGAAGGGGCACACTGAGATCGGCACCTGTGGGCGGCAGGGGGTAGGTGGGACTGGGAGGCAGCAGACAGTGGGCAGGCAGGGGAGGGCAGCGGGCAGGGATGGATAGCAGGCAGGGATGGACAGCAGGCAGGGGTGGGCAGCAGGCAGGGGTGGGCAGCAGGATGGCAGGAGCACAGTGGGAAGTGGGCAGGTAGGGGTGGACCAAGGACAGCAAGCAGAGGGCAGCGTGCAGGCAGGGTGGACAGCGGGCAGGCAGGAACACAGCGGGCAGAGGGCAAGCAGGGGTGAGCGGACAGCAGTGAGGCAGGAGCAGAGCAGGCAGAGGGCAGCGGGCAGGAAGGAGGGCAGGGAGCAGCAGTCAGCAGTGGACAGCAGGTCAGGCAGCAGGCAAGCAGGGGTGAACACGTTCAGGGAGGGGTGGACACGGTCAAGCAGGGGATGTACAGCGATCAGAGGGCAAGCAGGAGAGCGGTCAGGGTTGTAGAGCCGTCAGGCAGGACCACAGTGGTCAGAGGGCAGGCAGGAGAGCAGGCAGGGCTGTAGAGCCATCAGGCAGGAGCACAGCGGTCAGAGGGCAGGCAGGAGAGCAGGCAGGGCCGTGGAGCCCTCAGGCAGCAGCGCAGCGGTCACAGGGCAGGCAGGAGCGCGGTCGGGGCCGTGGAGCCCTCAGGCAGCAGCGCAGGCAGCAGCGCGCCGCTCGCCCTCTGCCGGCCGCAGCCCGCGGTGCACAGCGCGGCCCTCCCCACCTGCCGGCACGGCCAGAGCCGCGCAGGCAAACGGAGAAAAGCGCCGAACGCCGCTAAGGGCTATTTTACCCCATTTTTAGTTAATATTTTACCCTTTTTTAGTTAAAACGGGAGCTTTGCGCACACTCTGAAATGGCATATAAATTGTAAAAAACACTAATCCTTTCGTTTTGGTGCTTCTGTAGGACTGCGAGATGTATGGACGCAGCCAGATTAAGGCAAAGAGTGTTCCTCTTGATCTCTTAATGTTTATGCTTTTGAATTTGAAGTCTTTGACGGGAATGTCTATTATAAAAAAATGATCCTGTACGATATTATTTAAACTTTACCGAACGTAACAGAGGTTAGCTCAGACACGGGCTGTGGTGACTGTGGCATGAAAAGAGGAAACAAAAAAAAAAAAAAGAAATAAAAAATAACCCCTGTATTCATCACAGGCAGCACAAAAAGAGGGATCTGAAAAGGAGAGTTTGGCTTGTCTGACAGTTTCATCTGAAATGCAAATATATTTAACTGTTTATGAAAGGGAATGGGTAGCGCTTCTGCCTGTGAGGGGAGATTTCTAAAATCTGAAGATCATGTTTATGAAACAGAAAGTGAGGGCAAAGTCTTTGCTAAATCGGGAGCACTCTTTCATGAAGTCTATTATTTAGAAAGAGATGGTGCCATATCGCTGTAAAACAAGGGGTATTTACAAGGCAAGGGTGTTGACAGCACTATGATATTTTGCATTGCTTCCTATAATTCGAATAAGAAATATTTCAAAATACATATTGCAGTCTTTCATATTTTTCTGAATATCAAGCCCCTTTTTGTGCTACCCCTTTGAAGACCTTTATAGGATGTGGAGAGATCAAGAAACCAAAAACACAACAAAAGCATAGTCCCTTAACTTTACTTAGATCCTGATTTTACATACAGATACATACAGAGAAGAAGAATTTAATTTCAGAACTGTAAATATTCACGTGTGTCTCCCACAGCAAGTGCATCTCAGCAGGAAAGTTCTTAAAAATTGAAAGACACGTTAAAAAACAAGCAGAAGCATTTCATAGCTGTTGTATGTATATAGTGAGGTTACAAGTTAATGTGCAATCAAGGGCCTTTTCTAGTAGAAGCAGAGCTTTTCTGATCAGAGCTCCTTAATACAGAAATGCAGGATGGCTCTGGTAGAAATCCTGGATTCTCTTAAATTCAATCATTTTCCTTTTCAGTACCTGCTCTATTCTCCCTGCTTTCAACGGATGGCAACTGGTGTTAGACCACAATCACTGTCCCACAGAGAAATAATTCCAGCATTGACATTTACAACTTTACATAAATATACCCTAATAAAGGCACTTGGGGAAAGCATGGCAGGCAAATAAAAATGATGGCCTAATGGTGCACACAGTATTTAAAGCAAAAGGGGAGGAAAAAGAGCTGCATACTGGCTCTTGATAAGATTAAACATCCTTCTCTTAAGGAAGGAAGTGAACCAGAACTGATCGGAGCTGGAGCCAGCAGAATTTCGGAGCACTGCATGTCTGCGAGGAGGGTCATTCCAGTTCTTTTGGAAATCGATTACATTCCCCAGCTACCTACTGTTATATTGCACCAGGATATTATTGTACAGTCTTGCTACAGAGCCCTCCATTATAGAGCAGCTCTATTGGCATTTCAATGTTCAATGAAGGCTAGAATTGCCACAGAGGTTTCAATTAAAGAAAATTCAAAACGAAAATGGGGAAGGCAAAAAGAAGAAAAAGGCTGGGTTGAAAGTTTCCAGCAAAGGTATTTGTGGCTGTCTGTCACCTTGTCTTTTTTCTCTCCTCTCTCCTGAAGGGAAGTCTAAAGCATCCATTTAAACTGACATGTGTTTTGCAGAGTTCTTGGGAGGAACACAAATGGCATCATTCCAGTGGTGTAGTAATAAATAAAAAATAGACATCCTTGCTTGTTTGGTATAAACTCAACATTGCCCAAGTTAGAAGGGGGTAAACTACATTTACCTGTATTCCCCCTTGGCTGCATCACTGCAGGATGCTACTAGGACATATCAAAAGTAGTTATTCCACCTATAGCAGGCTGTAATCACTATTTTTCCTAACTCCTAGTCTGGTTTAAACACCCCATGTTACCCACCACAACCACACAGGACTCCATGTATTCTTTTCTAAACTGAACAGCGCAGAAAAATGGGCATTTATTGATTACTTTATGCACATCAACATACAAAACCAGAGCACTCCCTGAGTTAGCAGAGAACACAGCTGCTTGAAAAATGTGGCTCTACTAAGGTTTGATATTTTTAATGTTTTATCTTTTGTATTCATGGTCTGAACAAATTGGGTTAATTGCTTTATTGGCTGTACCAGACCCTATATTTGAGTTCAAGATTAACATTGCAGCCAGTTTCCAAGGTGATGGCCATTTAATTATTGTTTATGTAGAAGTGATTAACTAAATGCCAAAAAAAATCCTAGCTAAAACTTGAAAACAAGGAGGGTCTGTAAAAAGCCAAACAAAAACCTAAAGAATTCAGGCGAGCATGTGAGATCCTGTCTATAAGAGGGTTTAATTCCCTGAAACAATTTGATGTCAAGAACACCTTGCTGTTAACAATGAATTTACAAGTCTTTAATTGCACTTTCACCATTCAGTTACATTCTTTAAAACTTTCCACAAGGCTTTCTGGAGCAAGAGTCTGTTATGGAGAGCAACAGCCATAGTTGAGAGGGTTCTTTTCATGCACAGGTCTCTCTTTAATGCTTATTTTTACATCTTGATTGCATTTCACAATAGCAACCAGGCACTTCAGGCAGTGTTTTTAGGGCAATTACTACAATTCTTGGGTGGTCACTCTGCATTAGATTTCATGCCTTATAAAACAACATGAGGTGTGCTATAATGACTCAGAAATATACAGCCTTTCATGTCCTATTGCTTAATTAAGGAGGGTGTTTTTCAGTACAGATATTATTGCTAGTCTGTGGTTTTTAATTTTACTACACAGTAAAAGCACCCTAATTCATATCAGGAATGGGCAAACCTGCAAATTAGTGCATTTTCTGAATTAGAAAATAAGTGAATAAAACTGCAGAAAGAAAATCTAAATGTGAACACTGCAATATTAAAGCAAATGTGCTCATTTATCCAGGGAAACATAGCTGAGTCTCATTCTGCTGATATTTAATAGCCTAACACCTTGGATTTTTTTAAAAATAATGAGGTTTCAGACCCCAGCCCTACAATGAGCTCCCTGTGTGAGGACTCCTGCACAAACATGGATTTCAGCAAGGCCTCCCAGGAGAGCTCTCTGAGCATCTCTTGTGGCTGTACCAAGAACAGGGTAACAAGATACTGTAAGGGCTTGTTGAGACAGCAGGGTTTTGTGGCAATTATCATTTCTGTGAGGTGGTGAAATAAAATCCAGTGATCTTCCACTGACTTTAACATTAGTGCAAATACTGTAACTTTTGAAGCTATGTTTAATTTTTTGATAGACACTGATAAGCAGATAAGTCACAAAATTTTACCTTCTTGAATAAATATGTATAATCTGACCAATAGTGTGCTGTAATCTCCATTTCTCTCTCCCTTTTTTTATAAACCCACTGGCCTTTCTGCTCAATATGTAAAAATCACCAAATGCACAGACAACAATTTAAAAAGTGCACTCATTCACCCATCTCCCTTTCTCTCTGTGTCACAAGTTTTAAAAACTGTAAGTCCCAAGCCACACATCAAACTATTTTGACTCCAACAATTCTCTCCATGTAGACAATTAAAAGTACAATTACTAGCAAACACCAGCAATGTCAATGCTCTGCATTCAAAGCCTGGTGTCTGAAGGCAGGGGGGTAGCAAGTAATGAGTACAGAAATAGTATAGGATTCTCCAGCTAGATCCAAATGTCCTTTTCTAACCCAATAGTCCTTGCTGAAGGCCAGTTTGCTCTATCACATTCCATTGGCCTTGTCTGGGCAGGTCTGCTTGCCTCATCTCTCATATAAATACAGCCTAACCCACAGCACTTTTATGAGCTGGAGGAGATAAGCAATGACCACCTAATAAACCTGTTTAAGGCAACCTTTGATCAAGTTGGCTAAAAGAGATTATTGGCCAAATTGGCCAGCTGGCTAAAGTTTTCTAAAACACCTTCCAAGGTTCTGCACAGTTCATGCCAACTCATTCCAGCAGCATACTCCAAGGGCTCAGACAGAATTATAATTTTCATCCTGCCTTTGGAGAGTTTCAGTTCACCAAACTCCTGTCTGCACTTGGCTGGCAATAATTAACACTGAATCTCTAGTATGGTAGAAGTGTGTTCAGTCAGCAAATGTCTAATTGCCTATCTATTGCAGAAGTTCATGGGGTCGTCTTTACAGAAATCCTAAATCATTCATAGACAGATTGTCCAAGTCATCATAATATATTTCCATAACTGCCTGGTTCATGATGTTTTGCTGCTTCTTTCCAAGCAAATTTTGCTAGTCCTATGCTAGAAGTGCTGTACCCTGCACTGGCAACTTATGGACATGAAAGTGATATCCCATGGAGAACAAGGGAATTTGTCACCTGTCTGGGAGCCAGGTTTCATCCTAGGTTCCTGAAGAAGTGTGTGATGTCCCTACTTAAAGTGAAAAAAACTGTACTCCTGCCAGAGGAATTATTCCGTGCTCTTCAGTCTGAGGTCTGACTATTTTGGACCATGAGCCCCAAAATTACTGAATACTTTTAAAAATTACTTTGGGTCTCTGACCCACAGTAACAGTTATCTTAATAGCCTTTCTACAGTGCAGCGTGAGGAAATATTTTCTTCCATTAACTTAAAATTTATATGCAACCAACTTCAATGAAACACACTTATTTTTCTCTTCCCCTTGGGAAAAGAGTGGGGAGAATTGAAAAAAAAGAAATAGCTGCTCCAGTTTTATTTATTTTCTCTGTGATCATAAATATCAGCTTTCAGTCTCTCTTTTACAAGCAAAACAATACTGCAATCTCTTATGCCAGGCCCACTTCTGCACTCATTTCAGTCAGTGGTCAAAATTCCTATAAATCTCAGGGAATCTGAGTATGCTCTGTGTATAAGCTGTCCTTGTACATCTCAGCATCTGCACTGAAATAAGCAAAAAATGCCATATTAACATGAAACTCAACTGAAAACAGAAGGAGAGAAGGATATACCAGCATTTGCTAAATATAAAGCAATAAACAGTTTAAAAGGTGTTACAAATAACTGATGTCTTTAAAAAAAAAAGTTACAGATGCATTATGTATGACTTTCTTAAAGAGACCCATGTTGAGGCTCTTTCTTTAGTGTGTATCACCTTTATTATTATATTGTATTAAATAATCTATAATATTCATTAACAGTACAGACATAAATATAAAATAATTTAAATTATTGATAATTTTTCTCTCCTCCAAGGAGAAGGATTTCTTCATTACAGCCCCAGCCCTGTCACGGGCTCTGTGTGTGCTCAAATCTGCAGTTTCATTTAACAAAGAACCACACAAGCCCTGGGATTTATCCCCAAAGATTTTGCTCAGGAGTGACAGGGTGAAACTCTCATTCTGCAAAATACGATGATGTGGCACAGGCTTCAAATCAGTAAAGTATCCCTGTTTAGGAAAATACACCTAAGACAGGAAGCTGTAGGCATGTGCTTATGTGCTTCCTCAAATCAGCCTGATTGCTGTATTTTCCCTGAGGCGGAGATAAGGTTTACAGACACAGGTCGCAAATTTGGGCCAGCCCAAAGATTATTTAAATGCATCTTTCCTCTCCCTCTTTTTGCTGAAAGAGCTGGGTTTGCTGCACATCTTATTCCTATCTGCCTTTCTTAAGCTTTTTATGAAAAAGAAAAAAAAAATAAATAATTCAACATCCCAGACGTCTTCTTGGGTTTAAGATCTTAACAAATGAGGACACAGCTGGGCTACTTGGTCTGTGGATTTGCTAGCTTCAGGATTAAGTCCAGCTGAGCTGAAGTTTATAAACCAAGTTATTGACTTTAAAAATTCTCATACTGCTTATCAAAACACACCACATTGAAAGAACACCCTTCCCAGAATCAAACGTGGCAAAGCTTTCTCAATTATAGGAAGCCTCTCCCCGTACAGCCGCCCTCACCGTCACCCTACTAGTCTCCTGCATCTATTTATTCTAAGACTCACTCTTCAAGTCACTGTAAAAAATAGTCTTTTCTATCTGGGTCTGGGCACCAAATGGTTGGTTGCATATTGCCCAGTACTGAGAGTGAAAACAAATAGTGCCCCAAAAGGCATCATCCTCCTCTGGCAAAGCCCGGGCTGACATTAGGCGCTACTCACCTAAAAGGATTTGTTTCTAGTCTGAAGTTAGCACCATGCCTTGCACATTGCTTTTCACTGAAAGTCTGATCCAGCTGCCATTAAAATCGATGAAAAGGCTCCCATTGACTTCAAAGGAGCTGAGATATACAGTATATTGCAGTACATGAAAAATACCAAAGGAAAAGAAAATCTCTGTCTTTTAGTATACACTTTCAATTTTTATATAGTCTTCACCATAACAGTGTTCAGAGAGAAAGGGACTGGAAAAA
Organism: Pachyramphus minor; assembly: GCA_013397135.1. Classification (NCBI taxonomy): domain Eukaryota; kingdom Metazoa; phylum Chordata; class Aves; order Passeriformes; family Tyrannidae; genus Pachyramphus; species Pachyramphus minor. The sequence continues at coordinate 503,389 of VYXB01024585.1, forward strand.
AAAAAGAAAAATATATGGTTTCTGACAAAAAAGACACTTCCACATTTATTTCAAACTGCATTTTTTTCCACCAAAAAATGTTTTCAATAGCAAATATGTGACTAGCTTAAATTCTAAACCACCAATAAAGCCAGGAAGGTGTTTTAAAACAGACTATCTTTGGAACCATACACTTACTCATCAGTCACCAGACTTTCTGTGACTTTGAAGGCTTAATAAAAAGAAAAAAGGTTGGATATTAGTGCTTTTATTGCCTGTGTCTATAGGGAGGATCCCAGCACCCGAGTCAGCCCTGTGCTCTGTGGCAGACATAAGATGGGATAACACATAGAAGAAAGAGAGGGATTTATTTGAGTACAGAGAGCTGGGCCAGAAATCTAGCTATGAAGCTTTATAGATGCATATATTTAAAACACCTTTCAGCAGCTTTATATACCATTACAGTTATTGGATTTTTCATCTTTGACTTAGACATGAATTATTTAATTAAAAACTTCAATACCTGCATAACTTTGAAACACTTCCACTATTATTCTTACTAAAAAAAATTAGTATTTGCACATAAGAGAACTTTTCAGCAGTCAAAACTTCTATGGAAAGCAGTAGTACAGATGAGGTAGGGTAGATTATTCAGGGAATTCATATCAGATCACATTTTGGTTCAGATTACACCTGGTTTTCCTTGAATGTAGTGACCCAACATTTGGTTATGGTTTACTGAAAATGATTTACTAACAAATTATTCCCTCTCGATTCTCTGTAATAAAACAGAAAACACCTTGAAAGCATCCAGACATTTCTTTTTTTTTTTTTTTAAAAAAAAAACCCACTCATTTTAATTAATTCTCTGGTTTTAAAATATTTTATAATTCAGCATCTCCAGCAAGCTTTTCTTTTTTCCCACCCCCAGTAGACTACTTTGAAGGAACCACAAGCTGCTGAAACTCTACGCAGGGCATTTGTCCATTATGGAAAGGAGATCACAAAAGCTTTTCACATCCTGCTGTTCAGAGAAAGAACAAGTCTATTTCTACCTCACATGGCAGGGTCGCTCGCATGGTGAGTTCAAAGAAGAATGACGGAAAAATGCTCTGTGTATCGGATACAATTATACGAGATGTATAATCGACTGCAAAAACGTAACTTACCTAAGGGATTCCTGCTGACCTTCTCACAGAATGGTTCCACCTGAGGAATTCCCATCCACCAAAGGGTTCTGCAGGTAAAGGATATTTCCCCTGGAGTTAACCCTTTGCACACCCCGGGAAACACAGGTAGGACAGCTTCCATCCATAGCACCCGAAAACAGGTTCTGCGGACTTCTGCTAAAAATCCTGACGTGCTGGCATGTGGGATGCTGCTGGGAGTGCAACACATGTACCTGGGACACTCTTGAAGTTGCTCCCTTGCAACCACTGTCCCTCTGTCTGTGCTCAGAAGACCATTTAGAGCTCAGGGACCCAATACAGGTCTGCAGGATTCACTATCCGCACTTGAATCGATCTCACATTTTACAGTTGACCTTCTCACTGTCCTCCTCATGCGGCCATGGGTGATGTGAAATCACCATCAGAATATATCGCACTGAAACACACTGATTTGTAAAACATTTTTGTCAATATCTACCAAAATACTACTGGGATGTGGCAGAATGGACAATTAGGATTTAATGATTTCCTTTTTTATTCTGTTTTTCCAGAGAGGAGCATGCCTCTTATATGGAAATGTATCTAGCTTGACACTAGTCAGAAAAACCCCAAAGGTCTGGGTGAATGACTGAACAGCTCAGGGCTGCAGTTGATGCAGGTCCTGTATCTGCAGCCCTGACACTGGGCAGGGAGGGAGCGGCTGCGTTAAAGAGAAAAACCCTGATGAATCTGTTTGGTTTGGAGTTGTGATAAATAATTAATGTCAGTCACAAGGAGAAGACAACACAGTAGTTTTCACTGACTCTAATGTCAAAATGTTTCTCTTTCCTTCTGCTTCATCTCCGAAAAAGCATTGCTGCCACAACTTCACTTTTACCAACATCTCTGTCCTGAGAAACACAGAAGCTGGAAGTGATTCATTTTGGGACTCCAGCCCTAGACATGCTAACCCATGTGCCTAACTCCACATAAGTAGTTGAAGACCAAGGGATTACTCCTGAAAGTCAAGTGATGCACATGTGCCTTTCTGGCTGAGGGTTTCTGACACAAAGGAGTCCCAGCTTCCCAGGACCCAAGGATTAGGTTTCATCCCTTGTGCCTAACAAGATATTGCTCTTTAAAATAGTCATCGGTGCACAGGAATAGGAAATACAAATGCCAATTATGAGAGAGACAAAGATTTTTTCAGTGTAGTAACAAATATCCTGAAACAGTCTGCACTGGTGAGTGAACAGAGGATTAGATTAAATTCAACATTTTAAATGTACATTTCTAATCTTAAATTTCAAAAATGATTAGCCATGTATAGGCTGAACAACAGCTTCTGCACTCATTCCAGCTAGTATAAAAATCATAAAGGTTAGCAAACTGTGTGGATCAGAATATAAACTAATTGGCATCTGGGATTAGGAAGAAATCTCCTCCAATTCATTGGTAAAGGTTTCCTCAAATACAGAATGGAGCCCATTATTGTTTGGCTGTTAATAACTCAAGTGACATTTGCCATATGCCACCAAAGAGCCCAGGGTCAATATGGATTTTATCTCTGTTAAGGTCTGCAGATTCGGCCTCAAATTGTGAGTCCACAATTCAATTGGGAGTTGAGCATTCCAATTTTTAAACAGTTTTTGAAAACGGTGGGGATTACTTGGAAATCATGAGATGCCAAGGTGCAAGGGAAGGAATCACAGAGGAGCAGAAAAGAATGGAAATAAGTTTTGACACAGGAAAAATATCAAAGTAGGTAATGTATTTTTTTTTTCACTCACTGTGCTGAAGTTGTCTTTTTAAACAAGAATCTGTATATCTCCAATCAAATCACATTCAAAGCAGTTATTCTAGTATGTCCCTAGCTGCATTTCCGCAGTAATTTAGGTACGTTATTCATATGCTGAGTTTCTGAAAGAAAGGGAAATAAACTGAAGGGGTTTTTTTTCCATACTTACTACATTGAAGGTACGACCTTAGCGTAAGGATAAAACTCAAGATATTCCCCAAGGGGTTTTTTCTGGAATAACTTCTGACAGCCTTATATAGGTGGGATTAAGCCTCAGTTTCTTATGCTTCAAAACCTCTAGAAAAGTCACACCTTGTGTAAGAGGGGATCTGGAAGATCATTTCAGTGTCTCTTTCTGAAAGGGCCATTTCTTCTACTGAGAATTAATGAGATGGCTTTAGGGGTGGTGACAGTCCTTTCCCAGAAGTACAAGTTGGAGCCATGAAACGGCTTTTTCTAGAGGTGCCAAGCATGTCAGCTAGGAACAAACCTCGCTCCACGATGTCTCTTGCTGCAGCGTTTGCATCCCAGGTGCCTGCAGCATAGACCTACTGCTTTGCTTGCACCTCTGGAAAGCCTACACTATCCTTGAGGAATTCTGATGGAAAGGCTACAGAACCATAGAATCAAAGAACAGTTTGGGTTGGAAGAGACCTTAAAATTCATCTAATTCCAATCCCCTGCTATGGGCAGGTACACCTACCACTACACCAGGTTGCTCAGGGCTCCATTCCAACCTGTCCTTGAACACTTCCAGGGAGGGAGCATCCACAATTGCGTTGAAAAGTTACATTTTCGCTAGAATAGTCCAATCCCCAAAAGCTTTTCTCAGGCCTACAATTACCATCTAAAACCAGAAGTCGGACTCTATCCTACCCGGCAGGGGCCAAGGGAGGATGTTTAAGGAAGAAAAAAAACAGGGAGCTTATGCAGCAATCCCTCACTAGCATGCCTTCCCTCACTCCAGCTAATTACAGCAAATGGATTTCTTAAGCCAGCGACAGTGCCTCTCTGTTTAGCAGCTCTCCACCAATGTTTTGCCTTCGGGAATTCATCCGAGCCCTTTCTGAACCCACCTAAACTCCTGGCATTCAGAGCACTCAGTGTTGTGAATGTGCTGTGAATGTGAGAGGCTGGCCAGCACAAATCATGAGCAGAACTCCCTCGGGCTGTTTTGAAGCCAGCGCCTGCTGTTTGCCTGTGCTGGCCCCAAGACCAGAGGTGATGCTGTCACATGCCTGGAAATGCTGCCAATCATGATGCCTGCCAGAGCAACCAAACACGCTCCATTTTCAGGAATATGAGAGGTTATTATGGTTATTTCTTAAACGCTGAGTGAGGGTCTGCAAGACTACGGCCCCAGAACTATGTGAAATAAAGGGCTCCCAACGGTTCTTCCTTGGGCTCCAGCCAGCAAACACCTGCTCACACACAAAGCTCTCCATTCAAGGCAAAGGGACGAGCCACCTGTGAGCAGAATCACCCCTGCAATGATACCTGTCTGGCTTCCCAACTGGGAGAAAACATGCTCCAAGCTGTGCCAAGTGATTAATGTACTCCATGCTAATATTTGTTTCACAGGTCATAAATCTGCTTTGCTCACGTGGATCTGGATCTGGGGTAACCATAAAAAAACCACTGCAAGTGGAAACTGCCAGTATTTCAGCCACTGCTAATGAGTAATAAGTTACTGTAGGTTGAACACTTTTTTTATGCATTACTGAATCAAAACTTAAATTAGAGGCAACTTTTAGAAGACACTAATATGATTTCTGAGCCTCTGAATACCCTCCAGAGCTATCCTTTGAACATGGACAATTTTTAGCCATAATACATACAGACCTGGTGCTGTAAAATACTGAGGATCCTGACCAGTGTCTGTTGAGGGTTCCCTGCCTGGGCTTTACATCTACATGCAATCATTGCCAAAAACTAAGGTGGGTGTTCACAAAACTTTTTTAGATTACTCCTGAAAATCATTAAGATTTTAAAATTAAATTAAATTAAATTAAAAGGTAATTTTCTGGGAAATAATCAGAGAATCATAAAATGGCTTGGGTTGGAAAGACCCTTAGAGATCACTTAGTTCCAACTCACCCCCCGCCAGGGGCAGGGACACCTTCCACTGGAGCAGGTTGCTCAGAGCTCCATCCAGTCTGACCTTGAACACTTCCAAGACTGGGACATTCACAGCTTCTCTGGGCAACCTGTGCTAGTGCCTCCCCACCCCCACAGCCAAGAATTTCTTACAATATCTATTATTAGACATTGGAAGAATGTCTAATGTCTAATGTCTATTATTAGACATGTTATTATTGTCTTATTCTCCTAATGTCTATTTTAGAAGGAAAAAGACAGTTTTATATTAAACACTCACTCTGAAACAGTGAGACTAATGACAACCCATTTTTTTGAGACAGAAGGAAACTTAACATCTCTCAAAATACCCAGACACAGAACTAGATACAAAGACAAATACTTTGCAGAAATATTATTGCCTCTTTTTTGAGGAGTATGATGGAGAATGCTCAGATATGGCAAGTCTGCACAGCCACAACACACAGGGAATCTAATGGAAAATACAACATAAAGGACTACTTGTTGCCAACACTCAGGCTTAATTTATTTGTGTGTGATCCCCTGGAATACATCCATTTCCCCAGTATTCCAGTGCAAGTTCTTTTAAGATGAAGAAAGCTTGCACCCAAGTAAAAAAATGAAGGAGGGTGTTACTCTCTTCCTCACTGAACGGGTTATGGGATTTATTGCATTGTATTGTGCCAATTCAAAATGGTTGTAAAAGTCTGTCCCTAGGCATAAAACCTGCTCACTTACTTTGTAGCAATGCATCAGCTAATGAGCTCTTATTTGCCTTTCCAAATTAAATTATTCGTTACAGGTAGGAGGAATTTTGCAGCGGTGGGTTAAATGTGAGAGAGCAAAAAAAGCATATTAAGCAACTTTTCTAGTCTGTTCTGATTCAAAGGTACTTTGCTGTTCTTCTAACACAGAACTACTAAACTCACACATCAAGTAAAAGTTGCTGGCAAACTCCAAGGAAAAGGTGCCCTTTTCTTTCACCGTCATTCAGCAGCGATGCTGCCGTTTTCCTCTGCCTCCAGTGGTTATGTCATCTCTGAGGTCAGTTTTCTGCTTCTTGAACATGACTTGGCTGTTTATGAAACGTGAAATCAGCATCAACAACCCGTAGCAACTTCAAGAAAGAAGCCTTGGGCTAACAAATAATAAAAAAAATCCTTACTTTTGCCCACAATGAGAAAAAATCTACAGAGCTGCTACCTAAGGGCTTTCATTGCCTTCGGCACAGAAGGAATCCACATTTAGAGAGTGCAGCCTAAACATTTTCACTCTCTGAGCTCATCATTTATTTCAGTGGCAGATGTCCCTATGTGAGACAACCTCACCAGTCATCAATCCCTCTTTAGATTAAACATGAAAGGGGGTCTATCCTCCCATCAGCACAGGGGAGATGTACTAATATGGCCCAAATTAATGTCCTAATCATTTCTTGACAGAATAGAATTTTAAAATATCCCAACTCTATCACTCCAAAATCATACAACCTGAGCCTTATCATTTGAAAATCAGTGTTGATCATCAGGGATCTCAGATTTCAACTGAATTTTTCAGACTATTGGGCACAACCACACACATTATGCCGGGGTAGAGGGGAAGAAGAATGAAAGTGGGAAATGGGGGGACCTTGGTGAAAATCTCAACACAAGGAAGTTCAGCCAAACCCCAACATCTTCCCAGTTACTTAGTCACAGAACAGAATTTTCCTCCAAGAGAGTGCTCACAGGAAACACCATCTTTGCGCAATACTTGCTTGAATACACACTTGTATGGGTTTTCATTCTCAGTGTTTACTGGGGCCCTGGTTACATTCTCCAGACCATTTACTCATATAATGTGTTTTTTTCTCCCTCTGGCTACCGTGAAACAAAGCTTCAAAAGGGGTAGGCAAGAAAAAAAAATTCCTCTTGCTAATGTTTTTCTCTCCTAAATACTGAAGAATTCTACTTCTCTGGCACCGTTCTCACTATTTACATGTGTGTAGCTATGTACATACCCCACCTTACTAACACGTGCTCTGCACAAGGGATATAACTGAATAGGGTTATTCATAACCAAACCCTCCTACAGCTTGGTCAGTGCCACGATTTTAGTCTGTGCTCACGGGGCTGTGATTACTCCTAGGGAACACTACGAAAACCAACCTGGCTAATTATTACTCCAAATAACCAAGACAGGAATGTAACATTTCCAGGAAATGCCACAACAGAAGTAAGATTTGGATGTTTGCATTTGTTTGCTTGTAAATGTTCTCATTAGCTCATCCGTAAGATTTATGCTCCATGCAAGAATTACCGGGGGAAATTCTATAGACTGTTAAGTGAAAGAAGGCAGAGAGATCATCACATCATTTTTTTTTGGATACAAAAGCCTCTGAACTTCCAAATGCCAAAATTCTGTGCAGAATATTCATCACGACATTGTTAATCATACCCTTATTGACTATAAACCATTTATAGAAAATTTCACAGCATTTAAAGACAGAGCTGCAAGCTTGATCTCCTATATATCTCAAAGCAACATGTTTTATCCCTATTTTAAACCCCCAAATTAAAGCACAGCAGTTTAGTCCTTGGGAGAGTACATTTATGTATGAAACGAAAAGAACCTGTCTCCAATCTCAAGACCTCTGCAAAAGCACAAATGAACTAAAAAAGAAACATCTCAGTGATCCCAGTGTTCACAGTATGCCTTATGCTCTGGAGAAGCCATGCAACCTTCAGGACTCCTACCAATCTGACATGAGGCAAAAGACCTAATCAATTTAACTACGGGAATTAATTTTGCTATAAATATGAAAGGAAAATATAGCTCTGAGGCACCTAGGATGAGGGAAGGGTGGGTCTGTACCAGTACAGAACAGTGGTAAAAAGCTATTCAAGGCCAGCTGCTCCAGATAAATGCAGAAAAATGAAACAAATTCCAAATAACCAAGATAATATGTGGCCAGTTTCATCCAAGAGAAAAAATAAATCCTTCCTGACAGTCTGCAAGACCGCACTAAAGCCACAAAACAAGAGAGGGATTATTTGTTAATAATTATTCTCTTTTGAAACTGCAGGTGTTACAACGATGCTGAGAGCAGCCCCGGCAGTGCTGGTCCCCAGAGCCTCATGAGGGACTGAGCAACAGGAGGAATAACAGGTTCTCAGACTGTGAGACAAGGAACAGCCACCAACCTCCTGACAGAGCTCCCACTCACACATGCACAGAAAGATGTACAGATTCTTCCACAAAGCATATGAAAGCATGTATTTAAAAGTACACATTTAACATCCTCCTAAACGTTGCTACCTGTGACAGCTTTTACAGGACAAACAGCGCTGTTGTTTAGGCTCTGTGGGCTAGGAAACTGTTTCTTCTTTTAAGGGTGGATTTGTCTGACTTAAGCTTGCATACACTGGTCCCATAATGCCTTTGTCAGGTAGATAAAGCAGCTCTTCACTCTTGGATATCTTTTCCATGGGTCAGTACCTACCTGTGGTGACCAAGTAACTTCTCAGCTTCTTCCCTGATGAGCTAAATAAGATGAGCTGCTTATGCTTCGTGTTGTCACGCTTGTTTTCTGAATCCTTTTTCATACCTTTCCTTTGAACTTACCTTACTATTTCCACGTTGCTTTTGAACTGTGAACACCAAAACTGGACACGGTTCCTAACAGTAGCCTTACCACTGTTGTGCATGTGGGCAACATCAAATCCTCTTATCTGCTTGATACTATTTTTTTTTTTTACATCTCAGGATTGCATTGGCCTTTTAGCCACAGAATTGTAGTGAGATCTCATTTTGAGGTGCTTATCCAAAAAGAATCCAAAATCTTTTTCAAAGTCCTTGCTTTCCCCTCCCCTGCATAGCCTCTTGTCTTTCATTCTTTATTACATTGCCTTACACCTAGCTAATATTCAGACTTCTTTTTCATTTTATTTTGACCTCTTCATAAACTGAAACAGGGTATGTTTAGATTAGATATTAGAGGGATACTCTTTACTGTGAGGGTGGTGAGGCCCTGGCACAGGTTGCCCAGGGAAGTTGTGGATGCTCCACCCCTGGAAGTGTTCAAGGCCAGGGATAAGGCTTTGTGCAACCTGATCTAACAGAAGGTGTCCCTGCCCACGGCAGGGGTGCTGTAACTAGATGATCTTTAAGGTCCCTTCCAACACAAACCATTCTATGATTAAGCACTTCAGGTCATTTACCAATAATAATTTCCCTTTTTATTACTTTGTCTTCCATTTGTTCACCATTAACCTGTGCTACGTGTAAACGTGATTCTGTGTAATTTCTTTATTCAGTGATAGAAACATTTGGCCTTTGCTCAAAACTTGATTCCTAAATGAATCCATTAAAAAAGAATTCTATATAACATTCTGAGTCTTTGGAAAGCATTAACCAAATCAAAACTGGGAGGACCATAGCCATTTGAAACCCAGCTTTTACCAGACATTAAGTGTAAAGAAGGAAAACTTGTTGTCACAGTCAGAGCAATGACACCATGCCCTTCCACGTTGTTGTGTCGATAAACTCCCCTAATACCTGTAAGATACAGAAAGGACAATCTTTTAGCCTCAAACACCCACGTCATATGTAAACTTTGAGGTAAATCAGGGCTTCTAAAATAGGTGTCTACAGGTATCTGAGACCTCTGAGTGCCTCCAGGTTCCAAGGCATGCTGGCATGCCTGGCTGCACCTCAGCTCCATCCCTAGGGAAGTGAACATATCATCGACTTCCCTCTATCAAGTTTTCTAAAAAGGGACCTTCTCTGGTCATCTGGATAGAAGGGAAAACAAAGATTGTGGGGTGTAGCCCTGTCTCCATCTTGCTCAAGAGACTAGATATGATTCCCTGTATTGTCAGTGACGACTAATGCAGGTGGCCAATAAGTCTTCTGAGAGGTTTCAGCAGCACCTACTTTGTCTCATTTTCCTCTCCGTGAACCTTCTTCCAGTTCTTTCCACAGCCGGGTTTATGAGGTACTTAACATTTACAGGAAAAATTCAGTATTTAATTAAGCTGAATTACATCCCAGCATTGTGCTGAGATTGTTTTGGAGGCCATCAAACATACAGAAAAATTATGTGTAGCTGCTGAACCCAAATATGATAGCATATTTGGGTCCCTCTATTAAATGACAGAATGGCAGCATCTCTTCTCCTTGCCCAGGGTGTCACAACACTGCTTTGTTCAGAGCTGAAATAAATTATTTGACAAGAATGGGGGGCATGATGTCTCTCCTAAAGGAAATGTGACTGAGTCATTTATATTTTGTGTTCTCACTCTCTGTTCTAGTTATACCACAGATGGCAGAAAATAGAAGGCAAACCAATTTAATACAGACATTCAGTTCAAAATGGCATGTATTTTAGTTTTCCCCATATAATTACGAGGAATAGGTGGAAACATATTGTTACTGTTTTAGACAAACAAATCAAACGAAATGCAACTTCCTCCAAAATCAACTCGAAAGTCCAATTCCTCCTACATCCTCCCTCATAAACCCATGTAGTAGAGTTACTGTTATAAAACCCAAGCAGCTGATGCAATGACTTTAATGGCAATGAAAATGCCTCTCTGTGTGACTGAGTGGGACTAGAGGTGACTAGAAATTAAGTTGTTAAACAGAATCTTCATAAACTTTCAAAAATTCGCAACAACCCCCTGACTTCTCTGCTATCCCTAACTATTAGAGGTTTTCACATAATTCAAGACAGAGCTCTAGACTCTGCCAATATAGTGAAATAGATCTTACTTTTATTACTGCCCATCAGAAATCACAATCATGACTCCAGCAGAACCCACTTCTGCCTTCTGGGGGAAGTTTTATCAAATGGTTCTGTCATAGCTAAGAGAAATCAACTCAATATACTGCTTGGTCTTAGCGGATCAAACTCTTCTCATTCCCTTGACAAGTCAGGGACAAGGACATTTTTGCTCACACACCTAAAATCACACAAATCTTTATTTCACCAATTCCAAGCAAATGACTTCATAACCTCTGCCCACAGAGCTGTGCATGTGTCTGCAAACAATTTGTGGTCAGGTTGAAAAGCTAAATGCCTGAAAAAATCAGATATATGTAAAGGTGGGGAGTTAGGATATTGTGAAAAAATATGTGAGGAATGTTGTGATATTAAGGAGATGATCACGTATCTTCCTCATTTCTTGGTACAATAATTTCTATAGATTATTAACCAAACAGTGATGACCTGATACTCCTCTTCTTCTCTTAATGTTGATTCATATCACAAGAATAGTCACTTGCCTTGATGATTACCCCATAAATGACATGGAGGTGGGCACGGTTTGGGATGTATGAGGGAGAGAATCCTTTTCTAATCAACTCCCAGTGACAGGACATTGTACCTGCCAGCTCTGCCTTCTCACCCCTGACAGCAGCTTTGGTTACTCAGCAGAAGACAGAAGATTTGCCCATGGAAGGAGGTATTTCATTAAACTTGGTGTGTCCATAGAAGTCAATGATGTTTTTCAATACGTCCCACAGGTTAGTTTTAATCCATCTTAAATGTATATTTTGGCAATTAGCTCAAGCTGCACATATAAAAATTACTTTAAGTGTCATTTCCTGCTTCCTTTGGGGATTATCTTTCTGCTAAATGCTAAGGATAATTGTAACAGATATGTACAGATGAATGCTACAACTACTAGCAAACAGTCTTTATACTTCAAATAAATAAAAAAACATGACTGACAAAACCCTAAGATATCTTTCAGATTGCCACTGACCTTTTCAGAACCCTTAAACCCTGGGAATATACAAAATATCTATTACCATATTTTCTATACACTCTACTAGATCTATTAATATTTTCAGGCAGCAGAAAATTAACACATTGACATTAGCATCTATGTTGTAAACCTTGAATTAAGGAGATCTTCATTAGCTGAAAGCAGGAGTCAAACCTTGCAGTTAAAGTTTTGGCTATGGCTCAGAAAAATCTCATGCAACAATTTTGGAGATTTCATTACCTTTGAAATTGGTTAAGCTGCATCAAAAAAGTGAGAATTTTTTAGTAACAATCCAAATAATTATATTTTCAATTCCTTAAAATTAAATAAGAATTTCACTCCCTTAAGCGAGTCCAAACTTTCCATAAAGTTGGAAATATTTATGGGAATCCCTTTGCAAAATGCTGGTACCCAGTTACTATGCTGGTCCCTGCAATATATGCCCACAGCTAATCTAATGGCATTGCCATAAAATATTTTTCAGACTGAAATGAAATCTCCAATAAGATGAATAGATCTGTGTGTCTTCTAATATTTTATCAGAAGACGGACTTGATGCTCCGACAATTCAAGATGCCATTAGTTTTGATATGATCAGCAAAGACAGGGCAAGTTGTATTATTCTCATTCTAATACATGCCTTGTAACATAATGATCTATTGCTAAAGGAGGAAATCTCTCCTTTCAGTGGAGCAAGCTTTACCAGCCACCAAAGTCTTGCAGGCTATCAGCTGCCTAATCCAAAATTGGGATTCTTACAAACAATCCTCTGCCTGTCAAGTACAACCTTGTAAAAAATGCTATTTTAAAAAAACTCACGCCCATCCAAATAAACCCCTCACCACAGAATACTTGTTTTTTCTGGAAATAGATCTTTTGTTTTGTTAGCATTTTAAGGATCCTTATTTTCAGGACATAGGTTTGCCTCCTTTGAAACACAGGCTACATGAGAGGAGGACAGGATTTTCCGAATGCTGAAAAAGAATATGATCCTGGCAAAGGATCTTTCCAGTGCCAGGAGTAGTGTGCCAAGCACTGCAGAATTTCTCCAGACGCAAGTATTATTCTTAATTTTTGAAAAACTTGCACATTGTTACTTCACTGCACAATGAGCAGGATGCCCCCAAATTACTTTTCAGCCCCCCTTTTTTCAGAATCAAAGTAGAGAAAAAAGGGAATTGAAAAAAGTAATAATAATAATAATAAAATGAAGCAGTTTCTTCTTAAATTACCTAAATTGCTAAAATAAAATGGGACCAGGAAAATTAATGTAGAATGCTATATTCAATGTAATCAAATGCTTATTCTTCATGAATATGAAATTGTGACACTGATTCTGAGTTGAACCAGTTTAGACCTAGAATAAAGTCACTGAGGATCAAGAAATTCTTTGAAATTCACTACCTATAACTAAATGTAGAATCTGACCCTATGCCAGCATTTGTAAATCAGATATTTGGCAAAATTTGAAGGGAAAACTAATGTCAAGATTTCAATTCTATCTTCCTGAAGTGAAGGAGTATGAAAGTACCTTCCTAAAATGAAAAATGCAGAAAATGGTCAGTATAATAGACATATAGAGCGTCATAGCTTGAAAGTGCTGTCCAAATATTAGCTAAATCCTTACTATAAACCTGTGAGGCAGATAAGATGGAAACACTTATGCTAAAAATAAATAAAACCTAGAACTGTCTCATATAACTGTAAGATTTTATTAAAAATAAACAGGGCTGGTTGGTATCCTTAACCTCAAGGTCACAAAACAAAGTACTAGGCACTGGAGGATAGCGGCAGAAGCCAGCACTCCAAAATCACTGTGTCTAATTAAGGATTCCAAAGAATCTCTGCTTTATGCTCTCTCCTGTCTCGAAGCATTCGCTGCGAGAACATTCAAATGCCACCGGGAGACTGACATGCTACTTGTTAGGTCAACAGTCCCATTGAGACTTCTTCTCATCGGCTTCGTCGGGTTCTGGGTCAACTATATATGCTGGGCAAATAACACCGCACCAGGGCAAATAACACCGAGCAGGGCTCTCGTGTTCAAAAGGGAGAAAACTTAAGGAGGGGGGGGAAACCTGCGTGGAAATCAGAAGAGTTTGTCGTGCATGCACGTGCTAAATAATTCAGATTTAAACAGTGCTGAACTTCTGACCCTCGCAATCCACTGCGATGTACAGGACTTGAGGTTTCAGTGTTAATCCACAATGTATTAACAGCAAAAATGTACGGAGCCTGCCTGTTCCAGTGTGAGGCCATATTCGGCTAAAAGCATTCTAATATTAATGACGATGGCTCAGTTTAGAAATGTTTTGGTCCACTGCAATAATGTACTTTCATTTGTTTGGGAGGTTGGGAGGAGAGAAATGATATTGCTCTGCTAGTGCTGCACCCTGCTTCCTCCAGGCATTGGACAGCATGTGTCCCTTTTCCAATAAAAACATGGATTTTCCTATTTCTGTGGGTTGTGTGCTTCCTTCTCTTTGCTGGCATTTGGCACAACTGCCTCACTTCCAACAATTTGGAGCATAGATGAATTATTTTTTTTAACTGGCAAAGTGAGGAGAAAAGAAGTTGATTAAGCTTATTTTTATGCTTACAGGAAATATGAAAGACAAAGTGTTCTATGTTTAAAACTACAGCATATGCAGCTTGTGTGCACATCAGAGAGATCCCTACAAAGCAGCACATGCAGATACAAGATTATACAGAAGAGAGAGACAGATGCAGATTTCCACGCGGAAAATCTCTGGTGACTCCAGACACGATAGATGCTAGACAAAAAAAGTTAAAAAAAACAAAACAAAAAAAAAAAGGAGAGAGAAAGAGTGTTGTTGGAAGAGAATGGTACCAACGTATTCCAACACTCTTGTGCACTCGGAGAGGCCTGGGATCACGCCCCCCCCCGGGACAGGGATGATTTAAAAAAGCGGGGCAGTATTTCTTTCCAAGTACCCGCTACTTTCCCGCAGGCAGCGAGAGGGAGCGCGATGACCTTTGGAACGCGCTCTCCACCCTGCGCGGGGGGACCGCGGGCAGCGCCCGGCGCGGGGCCCCGGGAGCGGCGGCACCGCCCGCACCTGAGCCCGGGCGGGGGCAG